>MU219803.1:457870-467917 GCA_018584345.1 Thuja plicata | reverse complement strand
CCCCGGTAACCAAAATAGTCAAAATTTATATGTATTTCGACTCTCCCGGGCCTTCTGACGCAATGGCAGACTCCGTTTCGGCTCAAATATCTTTGAAAAATAAAGACCCCCTAGAATCACTGAAAACTACCAGAAAAAAACCTTGAAGACTTCAAACCCTCTATGCTTCAACAGAGTATGAACAACGAGCAGCAGACAAGCTCTGATACCATGTAGGATTTTGCAAACATGCAAATCCACAGACCGCCAAGAACACCTGCATGCAAAATACCTAAAGCTAAAAGAGAAACCTGAGAGAGAGAGAGAAGCTAAGGTTTGGAAAATCTCAGCTGAGTGAAAGAAAATTATTATTTCTAAAGTGAATGAAAAAACATTACAAAGCATTGGACCTTAAAGGTGAATGAAACCCTAAAAACATAAAGGCTAGGTTGCGCAATATAATTAATATAAAGTATTAATTATATGCACCTAAGAGAAATCTTAAGCGAAAAAGAGTAATAAATAACTGATTACTCTAACATGGAGAAGGTTAATGAGATTTTGGATTGAAAAAATTACTTCTGACACCCCTGTACAGATGATTGTATCTGCATTTCAGTAATTTGCACTGTATCTTTGCTACTATATGGTTGTGTACGGATTGGCATAGGTGATCGGGCTCAATGAAAGGGTAGTGTTTCCTTTCAGCTTTCATGTTCATTAGTTAGTTTGATTTCAAGTGTTTTTAGTGTAAATTTATACTATTTTGTAGGTCACTGGTCTGATAGAGACAATACAGTGCTACCTAGCTAGAAATGGCTCTAACCTAAGAACCCTCTAGTAGAATTGACTGAAACCATGGGGGAAGTAGGGTTAGATTATGTAGATAGGATTTTGGTTTTCTTTCTTGTTGTTTCAATTGGTTTCCAAGGCCAAAAGTGAAGCCCTATGGCTGACTGGTGAAACCAGGTGAGCCAGGACAATCAGAAGAAAGAATTTGATCGAGTAGCCATGACATTTTCAAAAAGAATTTGTGGCATTTGTAGATGCACTAGCTAGTCTCCTAAAAGGATTCAAAGGTGGAAGGAGGTGAATCAAATATTGGAGACAATTTCAACAATTATTCATGCTAACTGGTCTAGAGGCCTAATTAATAGGCTAAAATCTAGGGCCTGTAAGAGATTAGGGTTTTCGGTGCTTTTAGAGGTCTAGGTTTTGGATTATAATAGTGTTGGGTGATGTCTTGAAGATTTTCCATTTTTTTTTAAGTCATTTGGATATTTTGGGAATAGTTGGCCAAAATTAGTGAGAATAGACCTACTAGGAATTGAGCAATTAGGCCTCCTAGTGAAATAATAACCAATTGGATTTGTAAAGAGTCTTGGAGTATTTGGATGAGTGAAGAATGACCAAGAATGGGTCAAGGAGTGTGTTAGGAGTCTTCTTAAATGTGTGGGAAGATCATAGATAAAGGATTGGAATTCTAGGTGGACTTATAGTGGAGGAAGCTAGGCTTTTGGTTAACTAGTTGGACTAGTTAAGCTTAGAAACCTTGGAGTCTTCTAAAAACCAACTATACCTTGGAGGAGAAGTTTTTAGAGAGTGTCTTGGAGATCCTAATTTAAGGAAGATACAAAAAATAAAAACCATTGGATGGTTGGGTTAATCAAATAAGCACCTTGGAGTGAGGAAAAGCTCTAAATTGTCAAACCCTCTGCATCAGAGATGGTATCAAAGCCATATTAACTTCAAGATTGTGTATGTCTAATGTAGAAGAGAATCAAGAGGTAGAAAACATGCCTCCTAAGGAAATGAGTAGGTATGCCATAGTGGAATTGGTTCAGGGCCTCTTGGACAAGGATAGTGTGTCCAAGATAAAGGGAAAAAGGAATATCACAAAATGGGGAGATGAGAGTGATGGAGATGACGAAAGTCAGACAGAAGAGTTATCAAACAAAGGGAAAGAACCTGAGATGGAAAAAGAACAAAATTTATTCTCAGATGCCTTCAAGTATTTATAAAAGGATAGCATGGAATGCATACCATATTACTATGGCAGCCTGAATGGAGAAGAGTTGTTGGATTGTCTTGAAGCCATTAACAACCAATTTGATTACAAAGAATTCTCAGAGGAGAAGAGAGTCAGCTATACTAAGGATAGACTCAAGGGATCATCATTGGTATGGTGGAATCTATTGCAGGATGATAGGGTAAGCAGTGGAAATAAAAATATTGTTTCTTAGGAGAGGATGAAAATCAGATTGAGGGCACAATTCTTGCCTACTGATTATAAAACCTAAATGTACCAGCATTTGTAGAACTTAAGACAAAAGGAGATGACAATGAGTTCTTATGCTAAGGAGTTCCACAAGTTGACCCTAAGGGCTAGAAGACAAGAAGAAGAAATTGATAAAGTGACCAGGTATCTAAATGGGCTCAGGTAAGGGATACAAGATGAGATCAGCATGATTGCTGCTGACAGTATGCACAAATGTTTGCAATTGGCCTTAAGAGTAGAGGTTAAGGCTAGAAGGATGAATGATTTCCATCAAAGAGGAATAGGTGCCATAAATAATAAAGGGTTCCAAAGAGGAAGAAGTAAATTTGGTAGGGGACAGACCCTAATAGACAAGAAGATAATCAATCTATGGGTAATAGTTGGGGAGATCAGTTTAGGGGATCTTTTCACAGAGGGGGATACAGAGGAAGAGGGCCTCCTAGGGGAAGATTTCAATCCCAAGGATGATCCAATTCAGTCTTCACTAGAATATGCTATAACTGCAACCAAGTGGGTCACACAATGGGCAGATGTCCTAAAAAGACTTCCTCATCTTCAATAGGGGATAGAAGGAATCAATTGGTACAGTATTGGATGGAGAGAACTTGATGTTAAGGAGAACTTTGTTGAAAGTGACTAACACTATAGAGCCACCCCAAAGTTAAAAATTGTTAAAAACAACTTGTAGGTCTCATGGGAAGATTTTCAAAGTGATAGTGGACTCTGGATCCACTGAGAATATAGTATCCATAGAGATGGTGGAAAAATTGAAACTAAGGAGGATACCTCATACCACACCCTATAAGGTCTCATGGTTGAATAAGGGTCAAAAAATAGTGGTGGATGTAAAAACTTTAGTGGAGTTCAAGATTGGAGAGTATAGGGATAAAGTCCTATGTGACATATTTCCTATGGATGCAAGTCATCTTCTTCTAGGATGTCGATGGCAGCATGATGTCAAAGAAATGCATAATGGGGAAAGGAATTGTTATGTGATTACCAAGTTGGGGAAGAATTTTCAGATAGATCCTTTACAAGAACCTAATGAGGAGACGCATGTGGGTACAAGTGTGATGTTATTGAGTGGGAATGAGTTTCTAAAAGCCACAAAGAAAGAGAAAGGAGTTTGTTATGCAGTAATGGTTAAACCAAAGGATGAAACTAAGAAGAAAGTCAGTTTGCAACCAGAGATACAAGCATTGTTGGAAAGATACCATGACATAGTAGACAATGGGATGCCAAGTGCATTACCACTTATGAGGGATGTGAGTCATCAGATTAACCTCATTCTTGGAGTAAATTTTCCAAACAAAGCATCATATAAGATGACACCAAGTCAGAATGCAGAAATAGAAAAATAGATTCAAGATTTGTTGGATAAGGGGTTGATAAGGAAGAGTTAAGCCCATGTGGTTTTCCAACAATACTTGCTACTTCTTAAAGGTGGATTTGAAATAAGGATATCATCAGATAAGAGTGAGGCTTGGTGATGAGTGAAAGATAGCCTTCAAGACCAATGAATGGTTGTATGAGTGGCTACTAATGCCATTTGGCCTAAGTAATGCACGTAGCACATTCATGAGGCTCATGAATGAAGTGCTAGAAGAGTTCATTGGTAAGTTTGTAATAGTTTACCTTGATGATATTTTAAACTTTAGCAGGTCCAAGGAGGAGGACATGAAGCATTTGGAGATGGTCTTAAGGAAGAAACATCAAGATAAGTTAATAATAAATCAAGAAAAGTGAGAGTTTCTCAAAACTAGACTAGTTTACCTTCATTTTTTGGTTGCTAATGGATGTATGAAGATGGACCCTAATAACGTTAAGTCCATTTTGGAATGGCCTACACCTAGGTCCATAGGCAATGTTAGGAGTTTCCATGGATTGGCCTCCTACTATAGGAAGTTTGTGAGAAATTTCAATCATGTGTGTGCCCCTATACTTAACACCATAAAAGGTGGAATCAAATGTAAGTTTGAATGTACAGTGGAAAAAAAACCAATGGTTTGAAATGTTAAAGAAAAGGATTGTAGAGCTACCTACTCTTAGGTTTCCTAAATTCAATCAACTCTTTGTGGTAGAGTGTGATGCTAGTAAGTTGGCTATTGCAGCAGTGCTAAGCCAAGAAGGACATCCTGTGGCTTTCTTCTTTGAAAAGTTGAATGAGTCTAAACAAAAGTACTCCATCTATGATTTGGAGTTATATGCTATGGTTCAAGTTCTTAAGAAGTGGAGACACTACCTATTACCTAGGGATCTTGTGGTCTACACTGATAACCATACTCTAATTTTCTTGAATGGACAAGAAAAACTTAATCAGAGGCACTTTAAGTGGGTATAATCAATTTAGGCTTATACATTTGTCATAAACAACAAAAAGGGGGTTAGCAAAAAAGTTGCACATGCTCTTAGTAGAAGAGTACTCACAATACATGAGATATAATTTCAAAGTATAGGGATGGATGATTTGAAGGACCTCTACAAGGATGAAAAGGATTTCAGGGAAGCCTATGAAACATGTGTGAAGTTTCAGTAAGGTTTCAAAGTGGATTTCAGTGAGTTTGGGTTGCAGGAAGGCCTTTTGTTTAAAGGTCACCTTATGTGTATTCCTCAATGCTCAATGAGGGAAAACATTGTCAAGGAGAAACACCAGGGTAGCTTGGGGGGTCACTTTGGAGTGGATAAGACTTTGGAGCAAGTGAATATGCACTACTATTGGCCTAATTTTCAATCATATGTGAGGATATTTGTAGAACAATGTCAGATTTGTTAGAGGGCAAAAGGACAAACTAGCAATAGTGGGTTATACCAACCCCTATCCATACCCCAAAGGTCTTGGGAGTGTCTTAGTATGGAATTTGTTTTGGGGTTAACAAAGACACCTAGGGGTCATGATAGTGTATTTTTGGTGGTGGACTATTTTAGAAAAATGGCCCACTTCATTCCATGCAAGAAAATAAATGATGCTTCTCAAATTGTAGGTCTATTCTTTAGGGACATTTTGAGGATCCATGGATTGCCACTGATTATTGTAAGTGACAAAGATAGTACGTTTGTGGGTCACTTTTGGAGGACCCTATGGAATATGCTTCAAACAAAATTGTTTTTCTCTTCAGCCTACCATCCATAATTAGATGGACAAATGGAGGTAGTGAATAGGTCACTTGGGAACTTGTTCAGATGTTTGACAAAACAATAGGATAGTCATGGGATCACATCATTTGGTAGGAAAAATTTGTATATAATCACTCCATCAATATTAGTATTGGTAGAAGCCCCTTTGAAATAGTATATGAGGTAAATTCTAGAGGAATATCAGAGCTAAGGGATCTTAGCTTGAAGGACAAGATGAGTGCTCAAGGAGAGTCATTTGCTAAACAAATGAAGGAGCTGCATGATCAAGTCAATAAGACTTTACAATAGCAAGTGTAGAAGTACAAATCCAAATCTATTCAGACTAGTAGAGACTTGCATTTCAAGGTTGGGGATCTATTACTAGTCTATCTTAGGAAGGAAAGGCTACCCAAGGGTCAGCCTACTAAATTGCTCGTGAAGAAGATAGGGCCACTGAAGATTGTTCATAAGTATGGTAATAATTCCTATGAAGTGGAGTTGCCTCCTAATTTGGGGATTTCACCCATTTTCAATGTTTGTGACTTGTACCCTTATAAGGGATCATATCTAGACATAGGTCCGTCTACACTTGCAGATTTGAAGGATGTTGATTGGGTGATAGATATACCTACCCCAAAGCCCTTGCAATTGGAAAGTATCCTAGATTCTTAAGTGATAAAGAAAATAAGGAAAGGTAACTACAAGGAGTACATCATCAAATGGTAGGGCCTGCCTGAAGCTGAGGCCACTGGGATGATAGAGATGGACATTCTAAAAAATGGGGTCACCATTGAAGACATCCTCACTCAAGGGACTTGAGTTATTTTGTTCAGGGGAGTATGGTGTAGGGCACCTCCCTATTTGATGTTTTAGTATTTTTTAAGGTTATTTTAGGTGTTTGTGTGTATGTTAGAATAATACGCAAGGGGTTGGATTCAATGATAGTTTAACTTCATGCTTATAAGAGCCTTAGTGCTCATTAGGTGTTTTGGGTCATTTTGGCTTCAAATAGTGTAAAGTTGCCATTTTAGTGCAATATGGGTTAGGGGTGTGTATTAGGACCCTACATATCCTATTTTGGGTCTTAGAAGTCAACATCAATGATCGAGTTGACAAATAAGGTCAAAATGCTCAAATCACAAAATGTTGCTAGCAACTTTGAAAGTTGCTCGATCAACTTTTGAAAGAATTTGAAAATTGTAGTTAGATCATTTGTAACTACCCCATGCTTAGTATATGAGAATGGATTCAATTTTTGGTGAAGTTTAATGATAATTTGGATTGAAACATTTACATATGACACCCCTGTATGGAGGACTGTATCTGTATTTTAGTAATATGCACTGTATCTTTGCTACTGTACAACTGTGTAAAAATTGACATAGGTGATCAAGCTCCATGGAAGGGTAGTGTTTCCTTTTAGCTTTCATGTTTAGTAGATAGTTTTATTTCAATTTTTTGTAGTGTAAAGTTAGACTATTTTGTAGTTCATTGGTCTAACAGAGACAATACAGTGCTACATAGCTAGAAATGGATCTAACCCAAGAAGCCTTTGGTGGAATTGAATAAAAACATGGGGGAAGTAGGGTTAGAGTCTATAGATAGGATTTTGGTTTTCTTTCTTTTTTTTTTCAATTGGCTTCCTAGGAGAAAAGTGAATCCCTATGGCTAACTGGTGAAACTAGGTGAGCTACGACATGGAGAAGAAATAATTTGATCGAGCACCCATGACCTTTTGGGAAAGACTTAGTGGAATTTATAGATGCAATAGATAGTATCGTAAAAGGATTCAAAGGTGGAAGGAAGTTAATAAAATATTGGAGACAATTTTAACAATTATTCATACTGACTAGTCCAGAGGCCTAATTAATAGGCTAAAATATATGGCCTACAAGAGATTAGTGTTTTGGGTGCTTTCAGAGGATAGGGTTTTTAATTATAATAGTGTTGCATGATGTCTTGAAGATATTCAAGTTTTTTTTTGGATTCATTTGGAGATTTTGGGAGCATTTGGCAAAAATTGACGAAAATAGATCTACTAGGAATTGAGCAATTAGGCCTCCTAGTGAAATAATAAAGATTTGGATTGGTAAAGAGTTGGGGAGTATTTGGATGAGTGTAGAATGACCAAGAATGGGTCAAGAAGTGTGTTAGGAGTCTTGGTGAATATGTGGGAAGATCCTAGGCTAAGGATTGGCATTCTAGGTGGAGTTCTAGTAGAGGAAGCTAGGCTTTTGGTTAACTAGTTGGACTAGTTAAGCTTAGAAACCTTGGAGTCTTCTAAAAACCAACTATACCTTGGAGGAGAAGTTGGTAGAGAGGGTCTTGGAGATCATAATTGAAGTAAGATCCAATAAATAAAAACCATTAGATGGTTGGGTTAATCAAATAAGCACCTTAGAGTGAGGAATATCTCTAGATTGTCAAACCCTCTGAATCAGATATCTTCTCTTGGCCCCGGGGGTCTGAGTCAAAGATGCATTCAAGAGCCACCATCTAGTTTGGGATGGTGTTGGTTGGAAATTTTCTAATCCCATCATCTTCTTCACCTTTCTCGGTATCGTCATGATCTCTTTCTTCCACAATCTAATCCTCAAAGATGCCAACATTGGCCATGAAGGCCAGGATATGTTGATCATCCTCAAAAACCTGAAAGTGGGTGATATTGTCTGAAATGGATGGCGTGGGGAACATCTCAATAGAGAAATTCTAGAGTCATGAGCCATCCATTGGCTCAATTGTGCTGGCAAACACAACAAGGGCATCTGGAACATAATTTCTTTTCCATGGAATAAGCTCGATACCAAAAGCATCAAAATCTTCAATGATGCTCCATTCCAAGTTGTGGTACGTGGTGAACCTTTTTTCATGACAAGTATATTGGCTCTAGAACTATTTAACCATCAACTCTAAGTCACCCATTTCCTAGAGGTGGGTGATTCCCTCTCTTAGTGCGAATAGGAGTCCAAGGACCAAGGCCTCATACTCCATAACATTATTTGTGTAGTCAAACTGCATCCTGTAAGATGCAAGGAAGGATTTCCCCCACCATTTGATCAACTCCACTCTGGCCCCATAACCTTGTTTAGGCTAGAATCCATCAAACTTCAGGGTCCACAATTCATTGTTTGTTTTCTAGGACTGGGAAGACAAAGTAGTTTTTGGATTGATTTTTGGAGCGTTGGGAGGAGTTTCCTTCATCTTTGATGGCATGTGGGTGAGGTTTACCTACGGGGAAGTCTATGGTTGGGATTCCTGGATAGGTGGAACCTTGGGCATACCACCAGAATGATTGTTGGGTCCAGATGAATTTTCTTTGTGTTATTTTTCCCAGAGGGCATTGATATGGTGGGTAGCAATGATGATTCAAGGCTTACACTCTAGTTCAGAATGTTTTTTCTATTGCACCCGACACCAAGTGTTGGACAAGAGTGTGGTTGGAGTTGTTGCATTACCTTGTGAGTTAACCTGACCTCTCAATTTTTCATCCAGGTCCTGAATTCTCTAATCAAGCACAGGATCCTCCCCGAGGGTGACATCAAATATGATGATCTCGAGGGGTCGGTACACCCTGGGGGAAGTCTCAGAGAAAATTAATTCATTTTGTTGGTGCCCAAAAATGATTGATTTACTTTTGGCCAACTGATAGGTATAATGGTGATGCACCACTTGATACCTCTGCAATTTTGGCTTAATAAAGCCAAGGCTGGTAGGCCTAAATTAACCTTGAACAATCAAATTCACAGTTGCACCACTCCATACACAAAAGAAAGTTCCTCCAAAGGTGGTGAATGATCCTTGGAGGAAAGCAACAAATCTCTTGATAATCTCTACTCTATAAAGCTTGACTAAAATGGATTATACTAAGGAATGAAAAGTAATGCTTTTGAAATAATGATTAAATTGTAGACGTCCAAAATCATCCTTATATTAATTTAATTAATATTCCCATAACATTATAGTTAATTTTAATTAATTATAATTGTTATATTCTTCTATCTATTTAATTAAAGTTATTTAGTTAAATATGATTCACTTTCCTTAGTATTTGAATTTAATTTAAATACTACCCCCTTTGATGTATTAAATTTTATTTAATACATTCCCCTTCATTAATCCCCTTTAAATAAATTTTTAATTTATTTATTCCTCCACATGACTTAAATTCTACTAAACCAAATTAATCTAAATTTTAAATTTAGATTAAGCTAATTTGAACCTAGATTCTAACCTACCTCACATTACTCTCAGAAAATAGACGTATTTATTAATTAACTAAGGTTAATTAAGCTAATTTCTTGATTCCTACAACAATTAATCCTAATTATTTGCTCACACGTGTGAGCAAATTTCCAAAAATTGACTTTTTCCAAATAATCCTTATTTGGTGCCAACAAGGTTTCTTACACCTATGATGACACCTTCTTACACTTTTCAAAAGTGTTTCATTGGTCCAAACTCTTACACCCTCTTACACCTTACAAGATCCTTCACATATGTACTTTAAGTACACTTTGACCCATCACATCAAAAGTTGCTCGCACATGTCTGAGTAAAGTGGGCCTCTTGCATGGCTTATGTGTCCCTCATGTGGCACCTATGTGGATGCCACATGAGCTCCACCTCATCCAAGCCCTCTCTCTCCTCCAAAAACTCTATAAATAGAGGCCTTTCTC
>MU219803.1:354086-456829 GCA_018584345.1 Thuja plicata | reverse complement strand
CTCTTTAGGGTGAAAAGACATAACCCTTATTACAAATTATTTTGAAAAAACAATAAACTAACTAAAAAATAACTACCTAACTTTCAGATTTGGCTTTGGCCGAAAATCCAAAACACCTCATGAAAAGCTAATATCTTTGCTGGAGATAGGAAATTTGATTTCCCGAACTGGTTCATTTTTAGATTTTTTGATCAACCATCTTCAGCCTATGTCAACATCATCTTTGTTGCAGGTCAAAATTCTAGCATTGTCTTAAGGCTTTGATTAGTTAGTTCTATTTATTTGTGTCATAAAGCTTCCTTCTTTTGATTATTTTAGTATGGATAAAATTTTTCCTTGATAATTGATTGGGACTTCTAAATTCTCAAAATTTAGGGTACCAACAGTGGCTCTTTCTGGGGATGTATGATCTTTGTGAGCATAGCAAGATTATAGCTATCTCTGGAGAAGCAGACCAAGTATCCACACTTAATCTGATGCAAAGTTAATTTGGGTGGCCCCAAGCCCCCAAAAAATGAACACTACTTTCCTCTATCGAACACATAATTATGATCATGTAAAACTTTGGATCTCCCTAATACAATGCCACCATTCTCATGGACAATATTCATTTCTTTATTAACACACTTTCACTTTTGTTTACTCTTAGAGAAGTCAGCAGGTGCACTGTAGTCCTTGATAAATAGAATATCCCCATGCATTTGATCAACCCTACAAGTAACTAGATTAATCTCTTCTGTGTGGATGCCTTAATGTACACAATCTTCCTTATACTCAAGATTTTGTTTCTCTTCACAAAAAGGATTTGGAGATAACTCACATTCAGGAACTTCATTCTTATGAAGAATTTGATCAGATAGCATACTCAGATAATTTGTAGAACTAATATTCAATACATTCTCCTCATTAGGTTTGTTTGATTCCATCTCATCTTCACATGTTTGATACAACTTTTTCTCATAGGATGAGATAATGCATTTCTCACTTTCTGAATACATATTTTGAGTGTTATCAACTTCAAAATCATCATTAGGCTTGCTACCTTCATCATGATGTTGATAGATTTGATTGTATAGAAAATGTCCTTCACATAATGGATTCTGGAACATAGAGAACACAAATTTATCTTCCTCTACTTCCTCTTCAAACAGTGGATTCAGGAACATAGAAAATTTATGCACACCTTCATGAGAATTTTCATCAGGATCATTGGATGTTTCATCAATAAGACTGATATCTTCATTGACATTATTTTCTAAAAATTCTTTCTATTTATATGTTGTATGTTGTTCTATTTTATCTCCTCTATTTGATTTTTGGAATTTATCATCTCCTTCATCTAGTACTCCATGAATATATACTGAACCATTAACTTTCTTATCATGATGAAAAAAAATTGACCACTCTTCTCAACATGTTTTTGATATTCCATGTCTAACAAAGCTGAAACTTCTCTTGTACTAAGAAGGTTTTCTTCCTCATCATCATGGTCATTGATACATGTTTCCATGCACATCTCATCATGTACAAATTCTTCTTCAATCTGATCCAAATTTTTATCCTTCATGTCATCACAAGTATTATTATGGTTCTCAGGAATGGATGCTTCTTTATCTTCTGTATGACTAGTCCATTCATCTTCCTCACCAAGAAAATCATCAAGCACAAGGCCTTGTTCAATTTAGGCAATAGCCTCCCTTTTTCTATCTTCATCATCTTCTTCTAATATATGAACAAGGAACTTTACTGAAGGATCATCTGATGTAATTCCCAATTTTTTGACCTTTCTCATGATTTATTTTTGTGAAGGTATAATGTTTGAAGGTATTTCTTGATGAATTTCCACCATTCTTATTAGCAAATATGTAGAAGAATCCCCTTCAAATCTCTCCAAGCTAAAAAATGCATCAAGTGGAGACATGTAAGAGTCCTCTTCCATATTGTGATCCTGAATCTTGTCCTGTTCATAATGCATATCATCATCACTTGCATCATGAAACATTTTAAGAAACCATTGCTCAAGATCTCTCCATGATGATATACTTTGTTCAGGTGTCATGCTAAAAAGCAAATCTGCATGATCTGTCAATGATCTTACAAATAGTTTCATAATCACATCTTCTGCATAGATATGAAAATCTAGAATAAATTTAAAAAATATGTGTAAATGCTCCATTGGTGATTCTGATCCATCTCCACAAAATTTTGGAACATATTTTTTTATTTTAAGGGGAAATTCTTCCAGACCACCGGGGATTTTATCAAAAATCAATGGTCTATATACTTCAATAATATATTTTGGTCTTGGGTCACAAAAGTTTGATACTTTATGTGAATATGTATTTTGGTACATACTAAATATCTGAATTTGTAGTAACTTATTTCTTTATACATTAGGTTCTTTTCAATAGATTTGTCACCTCTTTAAAGAGGAAAAATTTACTTATCTCCTTCTAGGTCTTCTCCCTCAGTAGAGTCACTGACTGAAATGTTTTGTTAAATAGAGTCGCCACCTTCTTGCCAAAAGGAAAAAACTTACTCTCTTCTGAGTTCTTATCTCCAGTAGAATCTTAATTATATCACCAGAGCTTCTAGGTAATCTTCAAAATTGTCTTTCATAGACAACTCCCAGTAGAGTCGCCAATTTGTTGGTTCCCAAAAATGATGAATTCACTTTTGGCCAACTGACAGGTATAATGGTGATGCACCACTTGATACCTCTACAATTTTGGCTTAATAAAGTCAAGGCTGGTAGGGCTAAATTAACCTTGAACAATCAAATTCACTGTCACCCCATTCCATACACAAAACAAAGTTCCTCCAAAGGTGGTGAATGATCCTTGGAGGAAAGCAACAAATCTCCTAATAATATCTACTCTATAAAGCTTGACTAAAATGGATTATACTAAGGAATGAAAAGAAATGATTTTGAAATAATGATTAAATAATCTACAAACTAAAAATTATGAACCAAGAGACAATTTCCAAATAATGATTAGACAACTGCCTTCTAAATACTTGGGCTATAGAGTCAGAAAATTCTCAATCCTACGTACAATTGGAGACAATTTTAAAAAATTGCTTTTAATAAAGAGAGAATATCACTTCATAGGCTTCCACTTAACTTATAATTCAAATCAATCTATTTAGCTAATCTTATTGAATTTAACTCAAAATAAGAGACCGATAAAAACAAAAGAAGATACGCAGATCTTTCAATTGATATTTAAACTATATATATTAATTTTAAATTATGATACTCAGGGAATTTAACACAATGAAACACTCTATAAAATAGAATATCTGAAAGACTAATTGAAATTATATAACTTATAACCACAAATAAAAAGAAGAGCACTTATCTTTATTAATGTTAAAAGAATAGTACATCGGAGTCCATGTTGTAGTTGTGATCCAATTCAATACTATTAAAATATGTATTGTCTTGTCTTGTCTCTTTACATTATGTATATATATTTTTGATTGGATTTCACACCTCTTTAGGGTGAAAAGACATAAACCTTATTACGAATTATTTTTAAAAAACAATAAAAGAGATAAAAAATAACTACCTAACTTTCAGATTTAGCTTTGGCCAAATTTCCAAAACACCTCATGGAAAGCTAATATCTCTGCTGGAGATAGGAAATTTGATTTCCCAAACTGGGTCATTTTTAGATTTTTTAATCGACCGTCTTCAGCCTCTATCAGCATCATCTTTGTAGCAGGTCAAAATTCCAGCATTGTCTGAAGGCTTCGATTAGTTAGTTCTATTTGTTTGTGTCATAAAGCTTCCTTCTTTTGATTATTTTAGTATGGATAAAATTTCTTCTTGATAAAGGATTGGGACTTCTAAATTCTCAAAATTTAGGGTACCAACACATTTATCCTCTAGGATTCAGTGAGGGCCTATATTGGGTTCACTTTCTACCCAGATTTGGTTAGATTTCCACTTCCAGGGGAGCCACAAGTGGGAGAAGTCCATGGAGAAATACCATTTGAAGGCCTTGGACCAGTTTTGACTTAAAAACATCCCAGAATTTTTAAGGATGTCCGCCACTTGGATGTCTATTATGCTTGATATCTAGGGGTCTTGGATGAGCTGAATCTAGATGTTCTTTAGCTCCCCTACCACTTTTATAGCATTTTTGTCCATTTTGACTACTGTGCCTTTGGATGGGGTGGGAAAGAGTCTGAGCTTCTGGCATATAGATAAGGGCATGCCATTATTCAAAGCACCAGACTCTACCAAGAAATTTTGTATTTTCTTCTCTTGTATGTTCAAACCTAGTAGGAGCGGAGGATCCTCTATGTTTCCCTAGAAGACAACCATGTTGGCATCCTCAAAAGTGACAGTCTTGGGTGGGCGACTGATAGCTTCCAGGTTTCCCAAGAGCTTAAGAAGAGACTTCCTCTTCTCAGGACAATTCAACAAAACCTCCATCAAGTTCATGGAGGTGATGGTTCTTTCTAACACTTTGGTGATGTCAAACCTTCCTCCTGGGTAAATTTGGCTTCCCTCAGCTAGATCCTTGGCTTGGTTAGAGCAAGTCCCTTTCGGTGTGAAGGAGCGATCAGTTGTGTTATCCTGGAGAGGGGTATCCTTGGGAGGTGTTGGCATGTAAAATAGTCCTTTACCAGCCTGAATTCAAGTTTTGTAGGGAGTCCTTCGGTTGGTGAAGGCATTTGCCTCAAAGGCCAGTATAGATTCATCAAAGAACCCCTACAATTTAGGCTCTTCTTCATCCTCTTTGTTTGTCCCAAAGAAGATGGTCTCATAGGTGAAGGCACTGTGAGTAGGGTCTTGGGCTAATGTTTCTGGGGGAGTAAGATCAATAGGTTCTTGTCTTTCCAACTAGGAGATCATGATGACCTTCTCTAGTGTGGCACAGTTCACCTCAGAACGAGAGCCGATGTCATGCAATCTACACCAATTGGTTAGGGGGTGTAATTCTACAAGCTGTGTAGAATGATTGCGTCTAGCATCACCCTGAGTGATGTTTTTGTTCAAAGGAGGGCCTCTAACATTTGCATTGTTGTTCCATTGTTGTTTGGGTCGAGGCCCGTTATTGTAGTTTCTTCCTTTGGGATTGGTTTTTCGTTGTTCAGAGAAGACATTCCCTCTTTGGGAATTGGGGTTGTGGGGCATGGAAGGCCCCACCTTCAGTTGTCCCATGTCTACAGTTAGGGAAGACACTAATCATCAGAGGGATTCAACCTTGATGGACAACTGGGTGTTTACGTCACATTATGATGGTTTTTGTGGCTGCTTCATGGGGAAAGTGGTAGCATCTCCTTAAGTCATGGACTACAATCCTCTAGCCATGAGCGACTGTAAGAAAGGTAGTCTAGAGGTTTTTGTTAGTGGTTGTTACATTTTCTATGGCTGGTTCCAGGGAAAGAATTCCAAACCTGGTATTTTCTAGGTTTGTGAAGGATAAACCTACCGGGCTTGCTAATCTATCAGCGGCGGTGGTCCCATGGCCATCGTTGAGGCACCCATTGCTAGATTGGGGTTTTATCCCTCGGTATAAGATATCCCACCAAATATAATGTTGATTAGTAAGCTCTGTCCAATCTCATCGGGAGCTTTGCTCAAATTGTGGGACAACTCGAGGGCCAGGTTGTAAACCTTTGCTAGAGTATCCCAGTCATTCATGGTTGTGGCTCTCAAAAGGAGAGTGGTAATAATGGGGTCCATAACATTTAGGTATGTCTAGATGGTGATGTCAGTGGATGGGATGAAGGGGCGTGCATCACTTCAAGATGCATTGGGACTGATGGTTGAATGTTGCAAGGGGTTTGTTTGGTTCCTTCCTGATGGAGATAAACTTATTGTGTGACCACACTGGGTCCCCATGTACATGGAAGGCCCCTAGGAAGGAATCTTCCATATCCTGCCAACTATTGATAAATTTGGTTGGCAATGTAAGGTACCAGTTTAACTCATTCTATCCTAGGGACAGAGAAAACATCTGGGTCACAACATCCTAATGTTGGACCCGGTGTCATTTCATGGCATCTTTTTATGACTGCACATGCTCCTCTATTTTTATAGGGCCTAGGTGCTCATATATGGGGTAGATCTTTTCCAGATGTGGAGGAAGATCATTGGTGGCACTAGGAAACTGCCCCATTAGGTACCCAATGTTACCGAAGTAATTTTCCATTGAGGGTGTTTGATTTTGGCTAGGTGGAGCGTTAGTCCTTGTGGTTATCTAAGGAACTTGGGTATTCTGAGGTGTAGCAAATCCGTAGACAAGGTTAGTAGGTTGCTTGGTCTTTGGGGTCATTTTCTTTTGAGTAGGAGGCTTGAGCTCAAAAAAAATTTTGAGGTTTGGGTATGATCGAAGGATTCTTTCAAAACACACGGCAGAAAAAAGATCCAATCCCACTAAAATCTTGATTCCTAAAAATATGGCTTGGGGAACCCTCAAGTGGTGTAAAGTTAAAATATTCTAAAGGGGACAAGCTCATGCCCTCCTTCTAGCACCAGTTTCTGTTGACAGGACTTTGTGACCAGTCTCATCAACATATGTAAGTTGTCACCGGGTGCTAGGGTACCAGCCAACTTTTCTTGTAAAGATTGTCTAGGGAATAAATTCTTTGAGCCTTCAAGCACCTAAATGTCATGTCTCAATGGTGTGGGTAGCTAAGTTGGGAAAGTGATTGTTTTTGTTTTGGGGGATAGCTAGTTTCAACTCGTCTTCTCCAAGGAGTTTTTTAGTAGGTCAGGGTTTCCTACAAGCACGCATTAGTTTACCAAATAAACTTCAAAAGATAGATCAATTTTAGGAGTTCGTTACTTCTACTTATAGTCATACCACATATTTCTAACATCAACAATTCTCTAACACACTACACTAAATATTGAATGCATACAGAACCATCAGTTCATACATATTCAATAGCAAGGGGAAATAAGATCATCTAATCTACTAAAGCACTAGAGAAAAGGAAATTAGAAACATACATCACAAAAGAGTTCACTAATTGGGAGATTAGAAAGCCAACAACATCATTGCCAGAAACTCTTCCTTCTTCATAAACAAAGTGTTCTAGTAGCACTGGTGTGTACATCAATGACTCCAAGAGAGCATCTAACAACTAAGAACTACTGAGCATTGATCTCTGCAACTACTGAGAAATAAAAAGATGAATGCTAATAGTATTGGACTCTAAAATCACCAATTTTGCCGACCCTTGAAATGAGGCCAGAGTTCCTATTTATACAAATAGGTTACCCTAAAACTAACCTAATCTTAATATACACTCAATAATAAAATATATTTTCTGGTGGCCGATACTACCTACACCTCTTTATAATCACCTAAAAAAGAGTAGAGGTATGACATGTCAGAAGAATAAGACAAGAAGAAAGGGTGGAAGAATTGGCCTCGAGAAGAGTGTCAGAGAAAGAAAAGAAGAAATCTGATCTTCCTATAGTTTGAGGCTACATGCCTCATTAATGCAAAATGTGGGTCACTGTCTTCAATGTGCTAGGTAGTTAATACTGGAGGAGTGCCTTGGGAGAATCACCTGTTAGTGCCATCCTTCAATCTGACATACCTTTTTGGGGTCACCCACTTTCTAACACCCTTATTGACTATTGGATAATGACCGGTCAACTCTAGGGAACCTGGAAATAGGTCACTGAAAGAACACAAAATTGTTGGATCCAAAATTCTAGAGTCGAGGAGCTTATGCTCAAAGAATAATGAATGCTTAAAATACACCCTGCTAGTGAAAATTCCTAGAATCTAGAGAACTTTACTGTCCCTTGTTGTTCTTGAATGACTCCAAAATTTGGCTAATGCCATCTCCATCTATGTCTCTGATGCTATTCCACTGGTCGCGGACAATTCCAAACTTCTCTTGAATATCTCTGTTGCCAACCTAGAAATCATCTACTAATTTCACATATTCATGAGCCCAAAGCATCATCTTAGATATTCTTGATAGTTTCCTTTCATCAAATTCTTTGATAGACTGATACCGGGACTCCATCAGCTCATCATATTTACTAAGGACATAGTCCTCTAGGTCACAAGTCCCGGTGGTGAAGGGATAAACTTGTGAAATCCTTCCAATGAATGCTTTAAATAGGTCCAATAGATATAGAACCACTGGGAATTTCTCCTTTAGGGTCATGATGAGTTGCTTGCATAACTCAATTTTGAGGCCAAGTCTAGAGTACTGGGTCTGGAGGAATTTGAATTATTCCTCTCCAAAAATCCCCACCTCTATGATGGCCTCTTCCCCAAAGATGATGACTTCATCTAATCTGTTCCTCCACCCTTAATATCTCTCTAAGTTCCCTTCCCATAGGATAATGTCATTGGTTACTTGGCCCAAGAGATTATTGGCCAAGTAGAGGTCTGGGAGTGATACATCTAAAAATTTCCTTACAACCTTGATCTTCTCAGTGATCTACCCATCTATAGATTGTGCCTTCTTCTTCATGTTCCTAAGAGCATCCATGTCAACCTGCAGAAGTGGTGGTCCAAAGGTGGAGGTTTCCGAAAGTATTTCAGCCAGTGGCTATGTAAGCTCTGCTAGAAGTTTGAGGAGATTTTAATTTTTTCTCTTTCCTCCTTTAACTTCTGTACCCATTTATCATATCGAACTTCAACTACCCAGGTTGCCTCTCTTAGAAGGTCAAGCTCTCCCTACTTATCTCTCCTCCCCAGAGGCACCTCTATGATTGCATAATCTTTGGCTCTTGTGGTTGCCACATCTATATCAGGGGGAGGTATTGCAATTATTGCAACTGTTCTTCCTCTAAGACTGGTTGGGAGGGTATGGACTGTCTGGTCCTTTTTGGGCTTCTTAGCCTCTGTATTCTAGGCCATCATCTTAGCCAAGTAGAGGGGGACACCTATCCCTACTGCTACGGCCTTCTTTTTTATAGATTCCACCAGCCATTGTAGAGGCTTGGGTGGATTTGTCGCTAAGGCCTGAGTGTTGGAACCCCCTTCAGAGTATGGCATCACATTCCTGGTATCTACAATTTCATTGAGATCTTTCTCTTTTTATTGATCTTGTGCCTTCTCTCTAGACACTTCAACGTCTTTCACCCTAGTGGAATCCTTGTCAATAGTGTCAAGGACCTCATCTCCACTGGAACCACCATTACCTCTATCATCAGAGATTTCCCCATCTTTCTCAGCATTAGTTGAATCAATATTTATATCTTTGAGGTTTCTCCCCTTCTCATGCTACTATTGTTCCTCTTTGGAATCATTCACTAGGACATCCTTCTTATTTGGAACATTCTCCAGAGGTGGCGGAGGTGTGTAGCCAATGTTTGACTGTTGGGCCACAAAGACTACCTCGCTGAATGTACTCCGGTGCACCTGGTCACCTAGAGTAACCATAGGCATTGGAAGCATGATGGTTGGGGGTACAATTGATCCCATAGGTCTGGTTTCCCTAGTTGTTGGTTGCTCATCATTTTCTTTTCTTGATTCTACCTCAGTCACTTGGACCAACATTTCCTTCCATTCAAATTCCCTTTGTTTTTTTTCTTGTTCTGATTCCTTTTCAAGTTCTCAGACCTCTTGTTCCAGAATCACCTCCTTTCTTATGTCTCCCCTTTATCAAAGATTATCTCCACCTCCTGTGTGGCTATTTCTTCTAATGCCTTATCTATCTCCTTGTGCAAGTTCATGAGCTCATCCATCCCAAAGATGTCATCAAAGTCATCATGCGGGGGAGAGGTCTCTAAAATATCATCCAATTTGGGGGAGTCTTAACTGACTTCCACTGGGGGAATATTGGGCATGTCGGGGACCTTGTCTATGCTTTGTGGATGGGCCACCTTCTGCTTCTTCTTTCTTTGTAATGGGGCCCCATCATCTAGAATATCTGTAGACTCTGCCTCTGTGAATGTCTACATGCTCATAAGTGCTACCAATGACGGGGATCCCGTCGGGCGGGCAGATCCTACTGGAGTTGCTAGGAGACCGCGGGAAAGCTAGGTGGTTATTTTTTGGCTCATCAGCCTAAATGCCTCCATCTATATTTTTATTTTCTCCATCATGGGTCACAGACCCTAGGAAGGCACTTGGGCTGGGGTACTTTCTTTCTCCTTCCCCTTGCTTTTTCTTGATCTTATGGCTCTAGAGGTCGAAGCAGACCCCCATAAAATTGGACCCTTATAGGTGCTCTTTGGGAACACCCTCTCAAAATACATGTGACTATTATAAATGATGTGATGACTCACATCCTTAATAGTTAAGTTCTCTAGGGTGTCCCAATCCACCAGAGGGAGACCCAACTTGTCGATCTCCTTCTCTTTATATGATGGGTCCTCTAGAAGCCCATTGTCTGTAAAATATTATAGGAAACCTCAAAGGCCAAGGGCCTTCATTAAACCTTTGGACATCTGGGAGTTTTTTTGGGCCTAGAGATCAAAACTATCCTAGCAATCTGCCCAGAAATTCTCAATGTCATCTTTGTGTGGAGTGGATGCCTGGGGTAGCATCTCTCTTATCTTTCCTACCAGATCAAAATTGCTTCTTATATGGTGGAATTCTGCCACTCCCAGACTCTTTAACTCATTGTCAACCTCCTTGGCTACTATGAGACTACAAGAATAGTTCCCACAAGTGATCGGGAACATAATTGATATGACTTTTTTGAAGGAAAAGAATGCATGGAGCTCTAGGATTTGCCTATAGAACTCCAAAAGTATAATCCTATCCCTGCAATGTCTTGGGAGTAGGTAGGGTTTCCCGGAGAAGCTGATCACCCAAATGTAAGTATGCTGTTGGAATTGAATAAAATAATTTCCATGAGTGCTCACCAAGTTCATCGCCTCCAATGATAATCGGTACCTGGTGTCCCGAGTGAGTGTCAAAATGTTGTGGTAGATGACTGCATTATTTACCCTACAAAAATTGGGGAAGCTGAGTTCCCACTAAACATGGGGATAATGCTCCCATGGAACCAACTAGGTGGTCCCATTCCAGAGAATTCCCACTATCTGCAAACCCCAAAAAGTGGGTCTCTTTTGGACAGTTCCCACAATACATATGAAGTCATGTAGAACTTTGAGTGCTGGAGGACACTCTTCAACTGGGAGTCTACATGGTTGGCGATAATGGTCACCCAGTCAAAGGTCTGACTGTGGGTAGTGATGTAGTAGAGAAAATAATACACCCATGCCAAAAAGTCTCTGGCATGGGGCTCTGCAAAGAGCCTACAGAAAACTATGATTCCTACCTGAATGCACTCTTTAAAGTCACCACGGGGAATCTCCAACTTCATCTTCTTATAGTACCTTTTCAGGGACTTCAGCTAGCGAGTATTGAGATGTTTTTGGGTGAGGAGGGAGATTTCCTTGAACTCCTTTAGTCATACGGACTGAGAGATAACAATGGCTCCCTTGAATTGGGGGATCCATAGCCCTGAAGAAAAAGCTATCGCATCTAGATTGACAATAGTCGTCAGGTCGTGCAATGGTAGTGGGTCAGCAAGCAAAACAACCCAGGTGGGGGTGCTGTAAAACATTTCCAAATGAAGGATCAGCTCCGATGCTTGCATTAAGGAGGGGAAACTTGTAGCTTTGATGATTCTGGAGGTGGCCATGTTCTTCACCATGTCATCTTCAATAGCCCTCTATTGGTACATGGTTTGGACTAGGCTCTGCATTTCAGCACAAAGTCCGGGCTTGGTATCTATGATTTCCTATAGTTTTGATTCCACTTTGGACCCCACAAGAACACCCTCCCATGGGTACTTGGAGTTTAATGGAAGTTTGGAAAGCATCTTCTCTGCTTTTGTTTTTGTGGCTACCCGAGTAGAGGTAGTTGGAAGTTCTAGACTTCCAGGAGGAGTTGTTACTTTAGACATGCTGATGGATTACCTGCAACCTACAAGACTAGAGAACTGTTAGTACATATAATATGATAAAAATACAACATTATAGGGACTTCAGGGAATTGACCACCATCTTGCACCTATTCAAAGAATATTCATATGCATCAAAATCCTAGAACACTAAAGTTAGCAAGGATCAGAGTTTGACCAATGCCTAAAGGCTCCAGGGTATCATTTTAGGTGACAAAAAATGGGATGAAGACCCAGGGACTTCTCAGCACCCAGAGTCTAGGGAAACTAGTCATTATTGACGTGACCAATAGTGAGCTGTACTTGGCTCACATGGGTTATCACATGGACACGTGACACATGACATAAAGAATCTTAATTTGGACAAGTGGACTGACCATGTTCATCTTGTAATTAATTCCACCATTAAGATGAAATGATAGTAGGAGAGAGAAAATCTGCCATGGCTGGAATGGGGAAGGTGTTGTGTTTGAACCAGGTAGGCACCATGAGGGAGAGCTCAACAAATTGGGTTAAAATTTAAGAAGGGAAAAGTGAACTCACCATAAAATAGGTTGATTATACACTAATATACGCCAACTATAGAGGGTTGAAGCCCAACAAGGACTGAAGCAAAACTCATAGGCCAACATAAAACTAGCCTATATACAGCCATTTATAGATAATTAAAAAATGTACAGAGTATATACAAGTTATTTACACTAATTTACAACTGCGAAGAGGATGAACGACCCTCTAGCAAAGTCGTCCCACAAATGGGAGGCAATAGTAGACAAACAAGAACAAAAAAGAAACAAAACAAAATGCAAATGAAAAACCCAAAAACTAGAAAGCATGACAAGGGAGACAAAGTAAAAACTATGAAGAACAAAAGCCAAAGGAAGAGAACCAAAGGGCCTACCTTAAACATGGAGAATGCAGGGAGGATGAGCACAGGAGGTTCTCTGCAACTAAATAACCTTGAAAGGACCACAAACTCATCATTGTTTATCATTGTTCAAGAACTTGTTAATCACCGAGAGAAACTCGCACTTAATCGTTGTTTGATCACCTTAATCACTCTAGTAATTACTCTATATAATTTGTTCATGGTAAAGTGTGAAAGTGACAGGTGAAACATATTTATACCACAAGGGTAAAAACACATGTTTCCTTCTTATGCAAATACTGAGAAAGGCAAACCTTCAGACTCTGGGCCTGGGAGTTCCATGCAACCATATCCTCTAGCAAAAGAGGAAATGGTGACAGAGAATCCCAGAGTCTGAGATCCGGCTAGAACAAAGGGGAAACACTCTAGGATTGGGCCCAAGAGAAAAGAGAACCAAAAAGAAAATAAAACAACCCTCATGGTAGCGAAGGCCAGAGGAAAACAAGAGGAAAAGAAACAAGGCAAAGAGAAAAAAGGGGGACCCAACATTTTGCCTACAAAATTTAGGGACGGGTATGTAGGGCATAACACCTAGTTTAGTTCTTCAAACCCTCTAGGGGTCTTTGATAGGGTAATATGATATATCCTATTCTTTTTACTATCATGGTGGAGAGCTTAGTGAGAAACATCTAGAGCTTTGTAGCTAAAGGAAAACTCCATGGTCTCAAGCCCACTTATTCTAACCTAATTTTATCTCATGATAAATTTGTGGATGACACTATTACCATGAGAGTAGCAATAATGAAAGAAGCTAAAAATATTAAAATAGCCTTGAATACCTAAAAGGCAAAAACTTGTTAGAGGATAAACTAGAATAAAATCTCTCTGCACTCTGTCAGTACCCCATTGGATAGGAAAAAGAAGATTGAAAATATTTTAGGTTGTAAAATTGGTGAATTCCCCTCCACCTATCTTGGTCTTCCTTTGGGTCTCAAGCTTCCCGACTCCTTTTGGACCCAAATGGTGGAAAGATTCAATAAAAAGATGGTTGGATGGAAAGGGGCTTTGTTGAGTCTTGCTAGAAAGGTTCTCCTCCTCACATCTACACTCCAAAACCTTCATGTTTATGCTCTTAGCCTATTTAAATCCTTTCTAAATGTGTTGAGGATATTAAAAAGATTCAGAAAATGTTTTGTGGTCTAGAGTTGAATAAAGACAGTGTATTATTCTCGTTCCCTTGGAAAATTTTTGCAAACCAAAAAATTAGGGAGGCTTGGGGATAAGAACTATTAAATTTATTAACAAAGGTCTTTTATCCAAAAAAATTTGGAGACTCTTTGGAGAATAAAAAGAATGGATCTCTAATTGGAAAAAAAAAAAGTTATCTCCATGCTTAACCCTTTGAGGAAGAAAATTTTGATGCTGACTTTTCTATAAATGGATATAACATTTTGAACTCAGTCTGAAGGCTACCGATTTTGTTTCTATGAATAGAATCTGGAATTGGGTGATGGTATTATAATAATATTTTGGGAAGATTGGTAGTTGATGGATAAACCCCTTTTTTGAAAATCAGAACTTAATTCTTAGGAGTGACATTTTCAAAAATACATTTGGGGGATGTATTAAGGACTACTAAAGAAATAAAAATTGAGTTTCTCTTTCTCAAATTGACCAATTTCCCTTGGGAATTGACATTATTATTTCCTCTAAGTTCATGTCTAGTGGCTTTAAGGACAAAAATATTTGGGGAAGGAATCATGATAGAAATAATTTGGTCACTTTGGCTATATCCTTAGAAATTTAGACTTTCGTACCCCAACCAATATGGGTGACTTCCTAGATGAAGAAACTTATTCCAAAAATTAATATTCTCTTTTGGTTGTTTCTTTATAATAAACACCTTACTTTGGATAATATTTGTAAAAGGGGATTTTATTTTCCTAATAGATTTTTTCTTTGTTGTTGGGACACATAATCTTCTCTTCATTTTCTTTTCCACTGTAGCTTTTCTTCCTAGCTTTGGTCTTCCATTTTTCAAAAGTGGAATTTATAATGGATTTTACCTAACTCTATGGAGGATTGTTTTAATTAATGGAAATGTCGTATCTAAAATAGAAAATCTAAAGATCTCTAGGACCTTGATACTCCTCTCTTAATTTGGAACATTTGGAAGGTACATGATAATAGGATATTTAGAGAGAAATTTCTAAACCTGATATTTTGGAAGATAAAATCTTTAGGAGTCTATTTAAAATCCTTTATAGTCTTGATAAGGCTGGGCCTAATGTTTTCAAGGACTATGAACAATGCTATATTTTATCTACCTTGATGAAGACCATTTCCAATCCCAGGGATGGGGTTGTTTTGATGTTCCCACCTCATCGCTAGGTGAAGGTCAATTTTGACGGGGCTTCAAAAGGAAATTGTGCTATTGGTATTTTTGGTTGGGAGATTAGAACATCATATGGAAATTGTATTTCTATTGTGGCGGGCCCTATAGGCATAAAAAAAGTCACTTTGTTGAAGCTATGGGAGCTTTAAAAGCCATCAAGCTAGTTAAGGATCTCAATTTTGATAATGTCTGAATTGAGGGGGATTCAAGTATCATTATCAAAGGCTTAGATGGAACTAATAAAGTTTCTTGGGAAATTGAAAATATTATTAATAGGGAACATGACATGTTGAATTATTTTAATAATGTGCACATTTGTCATGGATATAGGGAGGTGAATATTGTGCCGGACAGTCTTTCCAATTATGGTGTTAGGTCAGATGTAATTAATATTTTGAATGGGGAGAACAAGTTGCAAGAAAATATTAATGCTTTAATAATATTTTACATGACTCATGGAAAGGAGGGAAAGATATGTATGAATGATGAAAATGACAAGAATGTTTCTAATCCCTAAAATTGTAGAGATAGGTTGAATATTGGACGTTAAAAAGCTATTAATAATTTACCTTTGGATTATTTGTGGGTGTATTTACCTACAATAATTTGTATTCTCTAGATTTTATCTTGCTATAGTTGTGAGTTAATATCTGATTAGGTGTAAGACTTGAACATGTTGGACAAAATGGATGGTCATTTTAGAAGAGACGAACCTAACGAGTACACTAGGTGAAAAAATGAGACTGAAGTTTGAAGAAAATTTGTCTAAGTGTGGGTTCGCTCCATTCCTTAAGTGTCTCCATGGGTATACAAAAAAATAATGAAGAAAGTGGTTGCAAAAATGACCAAAAATTTGGGTAATGGTTTCTTTATCTTGTTTGGCAGAAAGTTTTTACGCTTTGCTAATCTTATCGTAGAGGTTTTTGGAATTCCTAGTGAAGGTATGCATTTTTATCGGGATAGAAAAATATCTGAGAAGGTGTTGGAATAATGGAAGGGTGTTGTACTAGAAGGGGAGGGGTGAACCAGTACCCTTAAATTTTTTTATCAATTAACCTTTAGTGACCATTTCTTGCATAACAGACAATTGTTTCTTTTCTCCTTCATGCATTCAATATCATAGCTAAAATTTAAATGTATGAATACAAACTTTGAAAGATTCATGAAATGCATTAACACATGACACAAGTATTTGGTAATGTAGAAACCCTTGTTAGAAGGTAAACATTGTGGTGGGGATGAAACCCACAAAGCTTCACTATCTAGCAAATGGAAGGTGCCTATTAGGGCTAAAATTTGTGATCACTTCTGATGATCTTACTTTGTTAGGAGTAACATGTTTAGACTTGTTAAGTCTAATCGGTTAGGATATTTTAGAAACACAATGTATGTGTGCACTCGGTTAAGAGATTTACATAAATACTGGTAAGTCCACCTTCTTGAAGGATTTTACTTCTTTGTATGATTGTTAGAGAGTAACAAATATATATGACCTGATAGCTTAGAATATTGAATTGTTGATTTTAGATCCATTAAGTTCAGAAAATATATGTATCACCTATTGTGATGAATAATGCCATTGTTCTGCTTGGTAGCCTTGAATGTAGTTCTTCATAACTGAATTCTTCTTTATCCATCCTTCTACATGAAAAACTTAGTCTGACCTATAGATGTCCTTGGTGGCTACAATCATCATCTTCTTTATTTCAATTAATACATCTATATACAAGATTTTGACCTAATTAGGTTTCACACTTTAAAAAAAACTCTAAGATCAAAGGTTAACAACTTGACCTTAATCTCCTAGTTTGCATGAATAAAATCAGTTTAACTAATTAAATCCATCATTTACACTTTTATTGATCCAAAAGAAATGGTTGTCCAGCTAAGCATAAAGCTAATCTAAGGACTAAAGTGCTTTAGTAGACGTGTAGTTGAAATATCGTTTTCCCGGTAAAATGTTGTGTCATAGTGTAGACTGGTGCACGGTGATGTCTTTGTATACTAGTGTTCTATTGTGTCTCTGTAGACTAATTCTCAATTGATATACTAATTGGTGTTCAAAAATTTTTGGTGACCACTACACTTGGTAATTATTGCGCTCATTAATCACTATTTCTTAGTGGGTGTTGTCACTTGGTGACCATGACTAACCAAAACTATTTTCTTGTATACTAATGACAAATTTTATTTCTTTAAGGATTGTCAATCTCCCCCTTTGGAATTAGTATCAAAAATTGATATGTATAGTATATATACCAAGTTTTGTGCTTTTACAATGATTCCCCTATTTGCATTCCTTAGTATGTAGATACAATGTATGTACATGTTTCCCCCTTTTTTGAAAGTAATGATAAAGATGTATAACTTATATATTGTCAAGTATGTGCAAATGATATTTCTTAATTGATTCCATCCTCTTCACATGTTTTTCCTTCAGGTTCTCTAGGGTCATTTGCTCCAATGTGATTTGAGTGTGCATGTCATAGATGCTCTCTTCTATTGACATCTGTGGGGTGGCAATTAGTGTATTTTCTATTTTCATATGGGTTACACTAATGTGAGATTTGGTAGTAACATAGCTTGTATCTCAGTTAATTCATCTCTAATTTTTCTGATTTCCTTTTCTATTTCAAGTCTTAACCGCTTAGATTCATGTAGCTTTTCATAATGTTGTTTCAATGCATTTGGATTAGTTGAAAGACTTTGTGCACTAGCTTTTAGATATTCATTTAATTTAGCTATTTGTTCATCATGATCGGTGGTGAAGTTTGCAATAGTACACAACTTTTGAACTAAGGTAACTAGTTCTTAAATAATAGGATCTAATGTAGTTACCAGTTCAAAAAGTTTCACCTTTTTTACTACCACTTCTTGGCTGATTTTCTCTATTAGCCTGTAGTGATACTTTTCTTCTTCTCTTTCCTCAATGACCTTCTTGGCACCTACATTATATTGTGTTATTTCCTCTGTCAGAACTTCTAGTTTATCAATAATGGGTGCATTTTGATTAATCTGTGTGTTAGGAACTACCTACAGTAGAATATCCTTTGTTGTTTCGATGACTTGTATATTTTTGTGTTCCATTTTAATCTTGTCCTTTTTTGCTTTCCTTTTTCATAGCTCCCAATACCTTGATAATGACTTGGGATCAAGTGTTCATGGATCACAGTTGGGTATGTCTATTATCTCATCAAGTGTAATAAGGGCTCTACTTTTCTTGTTCTTCTTCTTCTTCTTCAGAATGTTTCTTGATGCACAAGAATGAGGTATGACAGAAAGATGATTTTATTGCTCGGTTTATGTCAATGATTTCTTTGGAAGTGTGGTTCTATGGCTAGGTTGTTTGCACAGTACCTATTGGTTCATTGTAGACATATCTACATAAACCTTGTCTTCATTTGTGAACTTTTCTACCTTTCCATTGTCCTTAGTGGGTGCATCACTCATTTTATCCTCCCCACTTTTATCTCTCTTGTCCCCTTGCTCCTCACCTTTGTCCATCGATATGTCTACTTCAGTGTTAGGTGGTGTCTGTTGTTATGTATTTTGTTATATAATGTATTGTTATGTCTTTTGTTTCTCATAATGATTGCAATTTTTAATGAATATCATCCATGTCTTTACTTGCCTCTATGGTTTAGTCAGTTTGATTGAAATCCTTGGTGCCATTGAGGAAAATCTGCTCAGGGCTCGGTGTGGCCTCCTTCTCCTCAGTGCGAGAAGTCTCGGTTATAGCTAGAACCTTCTCGGGTGGATTGAAGAATTGTGTCTAAATCTTGTTTCTTTCTATGTCAATATCTCAGAGCTTGTTCTACAATACCTTGTAACCTCTTATTTTTGCAAAAAATTTCTTGTTGTACTCCATCATTGTTGCATCGATTTCTTCAACTGTGGAGTCAGGCATGAATGTAGTTATGGATTTATCCCTCATCTATTTTTCCATATGCAATGCATATGTCCACGTAGATGATATTTTTATCTTGTTGCTCCTATGGAATATGATAGCCAAATTGTAGAGGTACATATTTGTAATCT
Organism: Thuja plicata; assembly: GCA_018584345.1. Taxonomy (NCBI): domain Eukaryota; kingdom Viridiplantae; phylum Streptophyta; class Pinopsida; order Cupressales; family Cupressaceae; genus Thuja; species Thuja plicata. The sequence goes on along the minus strand of MU219803.1, from coordinate 437,675 downwards.
ACCATCATCTTAATGATTCCTTCTTCTATTTTATTCTAATCCTCGGTAGACATATTTACCCATTGTCTAGTTTTATGATGTTTTAAGTGGCCTGTGTTAATGATTGACTCTGCAATTTCATCAATTATCTTTGGTATTTTGGACTTTTCTTCTTGGATCCTTTGTTCTCTCTCATCTACTTCAGTATCATCATTTTCATCTTTACCTCTTATACATTTCTTTCATTTTCTAGGCTCGATTCAGACTTTAGGATTTCTTTTCATATATGTTCTTACTGTACCTTTCTTCAATGGTGGTGGGTCTACCTTAGTTGTTTTGCTTCTTGTCCTAGATGTTGTCATTACATTAGTAAATTTTGATTTATTGGCCTTTGGTGGCTCTGCATCTGATTCTATATACTCAAAAAGACTTACTTGTTTACCTTCCATAATAGGTGACTATTCCTTGGTGACATCTGTTGTTTGTTCTAACTCTTCGTCAGTTATCGAGATTTTTTGCTTAAGTGTTTTTTCCATTTGTGTTTGTTTCTTCCCTATTTTCTTGACTACTAAGATAGTATTTATTCCTAACTTGGCTTCCTTATATTTACCAAATCTACTTATATATTTGGCAACTGGTTCATTTAGTAGGTCTTTAATGGCTTTTGTACTCAAATTTATGTCAATCTCATATTCCAATGGTGGTAACCATGCTGTTCTTGGGTTGGAAGCTTTAATGAGTGTGGTGTCGATGTCAACTACAAAGGATATCTCATCTTTGTATTGTTCAACCAATTGTGCAAGAATTCTCATCCTTTTCTGCATCCTACTCTTAAATGTTGTAAAGTAGTCATCTAATAGTGGAATGGAACCATCTCTTAGTGATTTAATGTAATCACTAATCTATGTTTTTATCGATCAGTTGGTTTCCCAAATCACCATACCGATTGAAGGAAATAATTTCTTCAAGTAAAAGAATTTGTACATTAATAAAGAACAAAACTTATATGTATTAGATCATGTTGATCTAGTTTTTCTCATGTTTTCCTCCATTTGTTTCAATAGTAGGTCAGACAGGTCCAATTGCACACCTTTCTTAAATATCGTGTATGGTGTGTCAAATGATCCACAAGAAGCATTGTTCACTCTACTTTATTGAAAGATCTTCTATCCAATCACATATGCATCAAACTGCATTTCAGGGTTGATGATTGAATTCCCTTTTAGACCTCTGTCGTCCCATTCAACTTCAGTTAGTTTTTCAATCTCAGGGCATCTAGGGTGCCTTAGGGATTTTCCCTTCTCAATGATTGGGTAACCAGTCACTGCATGGATCACATCCCTTTTGATTTCTTTAGGTTCATCTAACCACACTTTACTGTTATGCACTTGGCTGAGAATAATGCTTATCCATTCTATTTTGAATTCTTTCAGGAATAGTAGGGCATTGGTTAACCCTTTTAATTCAATTTTTTTGTACTCATCCTTTAGGTTTCCATACTTGCATAACTTCTGATAATATTCTTCAAGTTCAACATCTCCAATCTCTGCAACTTTGGAGTGGATGTATGCTCGGATGTCCCAGTAAAACCCTAGGTGGGATACTCAAAAAATATCCCTTATCATTAGGTTGTGCAGCAACCTCAGGTCACAACTTTTAGTTAATTTCTTTGTAGGTCATGTCCTTGATTAGAATGACCTTCTTGTATTTTTCCATCTTGATCTTTGTAGTTTGGGGAGTGGTTTCCATTGTTCATCAAATTAGGTCTATTTGCAAATGAACTATTAGCTCAGTTAGTCTAGATACTCACTGGATGATTGCTGAGAATGCTCATGATCTATTGGAGTTCATATGAAGGTGTTGTGAATCGCTTTGCAATGTTTTTTTATCTAAATCGCTTCTTCAGTCTACAACCTTCTCTTTAATATTGGGTAAATGAATGAGTTCATGTTTTCCCTTTTTATTAAAAAATATACCCTAAGTGGTGCATTAAATCCTTCATTTACCACTTGGTTGACAAAGCCTAGATGCTCGATTAACACACCAAATTCTTCAGCTTGATGAGTATACAATACTCAATAGAAAGTGTTAACTTGATTGTCTTCCTCATGTTTAGTGACATGTAGTTTATGCTTGGTTTATATTAACTGAAAAGAATAGATTCACAAAGCATAACATGCAATACCATAATGCATCTTTATTCATGCTAATTTGGCATATTCACAAGGAATATAGGAATTTATGAAAAATACAACATTGTAGAGTGTAGTTCCATACTTACTTGAATTGCTTAGGTGGGGGTGGTGGAATTACTCGATCCATTAGATCAGGTGTCACCACCTTTAGTGCTTGGTCCAACATTATAATTATTTGAATCTCTCCACCATATTTGGTATCTCATTCTCCTGATGTCTTCAATAGTATTTATATTTGCAAACGTGCTTGACTCTATCACTTGGTCTCTATAGTCCTTGCTTAAGTGATTGACCTTATGACAATGTAAGCATGCCATTCCATGGTTAGTCGAGTTTCTTGATCTTCTTGTCCATTTCCTCATATAGTTAGAAACTATATGTACATATCTACCACATGCTATGAAATTTACCCAAGTTTTTTAATCCCAGACATATGTATTACCGACTCTTCTCTATTGACATGCATTTTCTTGTTCTTTAGGTTTCTAAAATTTCCTTTTCATTTTCTTGCATTCATGAGATGTGTGGCCATGTATGTTGCAAGTAGAACATCATTTTTCCATGTAATATTTCTTCTTTGGTTTGTTCAGCCTAGATCTTCATTCATGTGCTTTGTGTCCATGCTTGTTATAGTTATAACAATTACCTATCAATGTAGAAGTAGTTTAAAGAATACCTTTTTCTTTTCTCTTACAAACATTTGATGTGTGTCCTAGTTTTCTACAGTGATTACATGAATGCTTATTTCAACTTGGATTTGTCTAGACATTCCTTTGATCATCTCTATTTGATGACTCCCCATGTTCAGTATACCTTAAACCGGCATTGTTGTTGAGTCTTCTTTGTCCATTCAGAAATTCATCCATTATTTTTCTACTTTCTTCATCTTTCTTGATCATATCATTATTTTGTTGTTGAATCTTTTCTTCATGCTTCAGTTTCTCAATTTATTCTTTTAGTTCACCAATAAATTCCAATATTTCATTAAGTTCTATGTTCACTCAGTTGGCCTCATGACTCAAAATAACTATTTGGTTGGTGATCTCAATGTTATGTTAAGTAATTCTTTGTGTCTCAGATTATTTCTCTTGCAATTTTTTAAGTAATCTTTCTCTTGTCATCAATAGCCAAAGTTCTTTCTTGTTCAGCTTGTCTTGCATTATTCATAACATTAATCATTCTTACCATATGTGTCTCTTGACCAATTTGCAGTATTTTTACTTGTTCAGTCTGATGTTGATTGATTTCATTTAGATTTTTAATTCTTCATTGAGATGTGTCAGATGTATTACAAGATCTAGATCCAGATGAATCAAATAGGACAAGTATCTCTTCTTCATGATAGTCAGTTTCATTGTAGTGAGATGTCATGAATTTTCTTTTAGGAAATAACTCTTTCATTTTGATTCTTTCTTATTTGTATTACTCAAATAAAAAAATTATTTGCACCTTTTGATTCTCAATATTTTTATGAAGCTTATACCTTTCTATTGTATGATCTTTTCTCTCAGGTAATTTAAAGTTTTCCAAATAAGAGATCTAGCTCTGATACCAATTGTTAGAATAATGTAAGGGTGTTGTACTAAGAGGGGAGGGGTGAATCAGTGCCCTTAATTTTTTTTATCAACCTTTAGTAACCATTTCTTGCATAACCGACCATTGTTGTTTTTCTACTTCATCCAATCAATATCATAGCTTAAATGTAAATGTATTAAAAAAACATTGAAACATTCATGAAATGCATTAACACATGACACAAGTATTTGGTAATACTAAAAAACCTTGTTAGAAGGTAAAAAATGCAGTGGGGATGAAACCCACAAAGCTTCACTATCTACAAAATTTAAGGTGCATTTTAGGACTACAAGTTGTGATCACATCTGATTATCTTACCCAGTTAGCAGTAACATGTCAGACTTGTTAAGTCTACTTGGTTAGGAGATTTTAGCAACACAATGTATGCATGCACTATGTTAAGAGATTTACATAAAGACTTTTAAGTCCACCTTCTTGAAGGATTTTAATTATTGATACAAGTGTTAGAGAGTAAAAAATATGTATGAACTAATATATGTATCACCTATTCTGATGAATAACACCTCTATTCTGCTAGTTAACCTTGAATGTAGTTCTTCATAATTGAATTCTTCTTTATCTATCCTTCTACATGAAAACCTCTACCTGATCTATAGATGTCCTTGGCGGATATAATCATCATATTCTTGATTGATTAATACATCTATATATACAAGATTTTTACCTAATTAGGTTTCACATTTTTCAAAAAAACCTCTAAGATCAAAGGTTTACAACTTCATCCTTGATCTCTTAGTTTGCATGAATACCATCAGTTTAAATAATTAAATCCATCATTTACACTTTTCTTGATCCACAAGAAATGGTTGTCCAACTAATTAAGCATAAATCTATTCTAAGGACTAAAGTGCTTTAGCTGACATGTAGTGCAAATATTCTTTTCCCAGTGAAATTTTGTCTCTTGATGTAGAATGTTTCTCATTGTTGTCTTGTATACTAATTCTTAGTTGGTATAATTTTCAGTGTTTAAAACATTTTGGTTACCACTACACTCAGTAATTACTGCGCTCGGTAATCACTATTTCTCAGTGAGTGTTGTCACTCAGTGAGCATGATCGACCAAAACTGTCTGCTTGTATAATAATGAAAAATTATGATCCTTTAGGGATTATTAGAAGGTGGTTAAGTCATTCTATAAGTTTGATGAAGAAAGATAAATGCTTGGGAGTCTAGTGTCAGGTTACTATGATCCGGTAAAATTGAAAAAAAATCCACCCAAAGGGAAAGCCTAAGATTTTGGTGCCAGTCCTGGGGGTTTTGTTCTAACAGATCTTTGATCACCTCCAACAGATTTTTATTAGTGGATTCAGCCACACCATTACCCTGGGGGTAGTAGTTGCTAGATAAATTTAAGGTGATCTTCCTCTGATAGGTCCATTCAAGTAATTACGCTGAAGAAAATTCCAGACCATTGTCACATACTATAGAAAATGGCATTCCAAAATGGGTGACTATGTTTTCTTCCAGGAATTTAATAACTACATCTATCGTGTTGTTTTTGGAAGGAATCACTTCAGACCACTGGGTGCTGTAATCGGTAGCAATCAAAATGTACTGGTGATTGGGAGATGAGTTGGGGTTGATTTCCCTAATAAAATTAAACACCCATAGGGAAAAAGGTATAACTTTAAAGACTGACTGAAAATACATGGCTAGGTTCTGCTCACGATGTGTCATTGTTTGACAAGTTTGGCGCCTCCTAACGTGAGTGTAGACATCCTTAAAGATGAAGGGCCAATAGTATCTGGGATAAATAATATGGTGGGTAGTGGCATCAACCGAGCCATGCCCAGTTCCAAATTTCCTATGAAATTATTCAATTAGTTTATGATCTTCATCCCTATCTATGCACTGGAGGTATATCCCTTCATAGTTTTTATTGAAAAGCATTCCATTTTTTAATCATGAAGTGAGCACTTTTCAGCTGCAGGGTGCAACATTTGTTTTGGGGAAGCCCCTCAAGGCATCTATTGTTGAGAAATAGGCACACCAGATTGGTATACCATGGGTCTTGTGTGACAAACTCCACTATGTAAGTTTAGCATTCTATGTTTGGAATTCCTTCTGCCATTGCTCTACATATTCCCTGACCTTGAACTATTTTCATGGGTTGCATCCCTAGATCTTACCCTTGGAGGATGGCCATCCATTTCCCTTGATGTTCACCTAATTCACTCTGCAACAGTAGAGATTTTACAGCCTAGTCTGGAATTATAGCATGCACTTTGCTCTGGAGAATATAGTGCCACAATTTCTTCACAGCCTGAACAAGAGAAAACAACTGCTTTTTCAATGATGAGTATCGGACTTTGATATTTTTGAAAGGGGAGCTCATGAAAGCAATGGGTCATTTTTCCCCTTTGAATTTCTAGGTTAGGAATCCTACTACAAAATGCGGTGAAGCAAAGGAGTATATGTGAAATGGGAGGGAATAGTCTAGACTTGCGAAGACTCATGCCTCCATTGTGGTTTTCTTAATCTAAGAAAATGCTCACTTCACTTTGGGGCTCCAATCAATATTTGTGTCTTTCTTCCTCATGTCATTGAGTGGTTTTACTATCTCTATGAATCTAGTAATGAACCACTAGAAAAAAATTATATTTCTGAATAAAGACCTCATTTCTTTCTTGTTTTTAGGCATCTGCAAATTTTGCAGTGCTTCAACTCTCTTTGGGTCAATGGATATACCTTTCTCAGAGAAAATATTCCCAATCAGCTTCCCTTTAGTGAACCTAAATATACATTTCTTGGGGCTGAGGGAAATTCCATACCAGTGACATCTCTCACAAATTTGGGTGAGGTGGGCAGAGTGCTCATGCCTGTCCTAGGAAAAGATAGTCAAATCATCCATGTAGACGATTATGCATCTATTTGCTAGGCCTTTGAACGCAATGTTGATAGCCTTTTGAAATGTGCCCACTATGTTAATAAGGAAAAAAGGTATTCTCCAGTATGCAAACATTCCCCACTTGGTGGTGAACGCCATTTTGTCTCTATCTTCGTACTTAACCATGACCTGGTTATACTTGGATTATCCATCCAAGAAGGACATCATTTGGGAACCATTCACGATTTGCAATGCCTCATCCAATGAGGGGAGAGGGTGATTATCCTTCTTAGATGCCTTATTCAAATTACAAAAATCCACACAAAGGTAGATCTCACCGCTTTTATTCCTCATAGGGGTGAGGTTGGCAACCTACGTTGTGTGCCGGATAGGAAAGATAATCCAGGCTGATAGTAGTTTTTGAACCTCCTAATGAATTACAAGTTCGATCAATGGGTTTACTGGTCTTTGCTTTTCGCAAAATGACTTAGCATATGGTTTCAGTGGGATGGTATGGGTCGTGATGGAAACAAATTCATATGAATTTTTGACAAGTAAGTTGACAAATTTTGAAGATCAAAATTTAGCTAAGTAGATAAAATAGAACAGTATAGAGATATAAAGTTCATCAAAGCACCAACACATGTACGTACGATCAGGTTTGAATATTTTCCTTTATACTTAAGCTTTATGATATTTTATGAAGCTTAGTCTGTAAACGCATGGTAAGATATTACAGTAGAGAGAAGTTACAGCAAGATCAAGTGCCACTAACAGTTCAGAAAATAGAGCATAAAGCTGACTTTTGATTTTGATTAGGGTATAATATTTTGTTTTGTAATGGCCATGAACCTATTGTAATATGTTTTTAATTATTTCATTAACACTCATGTAAACACACTTAAACCAATTCATTTGGTAGTACTATGTATGTTGATTTTGTGTCGACTAAGGTCTTGTTTTTGGTCGCGTCTATTCAAGCATGTAGATATACTTAACATGCAATTTGGTATTGAGTAGGAGAGTAGAAAATATATCTAGAAGAATAGTATAAACAAATTACTATGAGATAGAGCTCTTTAAGAGATTAGAGCATCATCGCATAAATAGAACTGATCAGACAATAGTGTCATAAGAGGAGTTCATATTTTGATATAGTGTATATCTATTATGTAAAGGTGGTAGCCTTCATCCCATTAGGCAGTGAGCTCTGGCAGTGAGCCATTCACTTTTAATAAGGTTTTTGTAAAGACTCCTAACAGGGTCATTATACTTGCATTGTAAATACTGTTCCTAACAGGGTAAAGGAACTCTAACAAGTTCATAAGACTAGTACAATCATTTGTGGGTACTAATTCCCACCAAGATTTTCCTCTGATCAAGGTTTCCATGTAAACATATATTGTATTATGTGTCATTGTTTTATGCTTCATTTTTTATCTATTTGATTTAAGTTTCCAGTTGTTGAAATAAATATAATTGACAAACATTGATTTACCCCACCCTCTCAGTGTTTCTAACAATTGGTATCAGAGCTCTGGTCCTCTGAAAGAAAGTTTAACCACTTGAGGAGATGATGGATTCATGAGAAGTGAAACATCTGAAAAATAATCTTGAAGCAACCCTTGATGATATTGAAAAATCTTAAAAATAAAATGAAGAAATAAAACTAAAATTTGATGCCTCCCAAATGCTTATCAAAAAATTAAGAAAAGATTTGAAATATTGCTCTACTAATGATTTGGGAAAAATGGTCAAAAAGATGAATGAGGAAAACATGTCTCTGAAGGAGAAGATTGAAGATCTAAATGAACTGCTAACCAATAAAATTAAACAATTAGATGAAGAACTTATGCAAGCAAATATGAAGATCTTGGAGTTGGGAAACATCAAGAAAAAGATAGAATCTGAATTGATAGAAACAAAGAATCATATTGAAAAAATACACACAAGTTCTGATCTAATTCAATCACAAATGTATGCACAAAAGTTAAGAGGAAATAGTACTGGTGTTGGATACAGTGTAGCACAAAGTGAACCCAATACAATACAAGAAAGTAAGAAAGTACAAGAAAAATCTACAGAAGTAAAGGCTATTGAGAATCTTGCAAAAGTTAGAGTAGAATCATCTAAAAATGAACACAAGATAGTTAACCAAACTTGTTATGCCTGTAAAAAGCATGGACATTTGGAAAGAGATTGTAAAAAGGTAAGACCCTTCAATGGCTATTGTTATTCTTGTATTAAATTTGGTCATAGGGCTATACATTGTAGAAATAGTCAAAGAAATCAATCATAGAAGAACCAAATAAATCTGACTCAATACAATTAGAGAAATCAACCTAAGAGAAACTATCAGAACATTAAATTTTAGATATGTAATTATAATGCACACATAACCAAGTAGTGCAGCATGGTAAACAATATAAATAGACCTCCAATCATTTGTCACTCACGTAAAAAAGATGGACATATCTGAAAGTTTTGCAGATCCAGAACACAAAGACAAGAAAATCCTAAAGGAACATTATTTAAAGAATCTAGAGAAGTCAATTTTGTAAAAGCTATAGAATATTTAGGTAAAATATGGGTTGAAGTAAAGAAAGATGATGATGTTAACAAGGTAGTAGATGCAACAATAGTGGATGCAACTTCTACTTCTGGTTAGATGACCCTCGTGGTCATAGGGGAGTTATTCAATCTCTAAACCCCTACGTGGTTGGTATACTCACCTCTAAGTATGTGCCTATGGATTCATGTATTTGGTCACAAATTGAGAAAGTATGCACGGATGCATAGCTTGTACTTTGTTAAAAAAAAAATTGAAATTGTCAGTGAAAACCATGTTATGGCAACAAGCATGAAATGTAGTAACTCATTTATTAGTTATTAAAAGATCTTATATCCTCACTTTGCATTCAAGATTGAGCATTCCGAGAGCACAGGAGAAATAAGCATCAAATTGTTGAAGGATAACTGTTGGTTGGTTACAAAAATGAGTTGAAGTTGAAACAGAACCCTAGCACATATGCATCGGTTCAGAACTCCACTAAAACCCTAATTAATAAATCAACAAGTATGGAAACCCCTGTACTCTTTGACATCACTAAAAGGAAGATATTCATGTTTAAAAATAATCCATTCAAGTCAGTGCTAGATGATGTAGAAGGGGCATTCTCCAAGACTCCGTTAGGAGTCATACATGTTGAGGACATACATGCTTACATCTACTATAAGGAGTCTATTGGTGAAAACAACATAACAACACTCATGGAATCAATGATGAAACCTGATTAATGATTCAAGTATGAATTCTCACATCTCACTGATAACCCTATTTTGGAGTTTACAAATGCGCATGAGTTCTATGAACTAGAATGGGTTAAAATTCTAATCAGTAGGATTCATGATGATCTATTTTGTATTGGTGAAGTTCTTGTCTGAAGTAATACTGAAATCATTCATGAGATGACCAGACTCTCTAAGGTTGGACCTATTCTTCCCACTGGAAAGGATGTCAAGAAACAGGTTGATCAGGCATGCTTATCTAGAAGCGATAGGTGCGGGATGACTATTGATCCTATTGTGGAAAAGGACATCAAACTCATCACCATGATACATGGCTACAAGTTTCAACATGCTAGAAAACTCAATAGTGTCTCTGTGGCTACAATTTTGGAAGCAATAAGGATGGCAAGAGATAACACACAATATAATCTTTGTGATAAACTGCGCACACAACTAATTGAGAACAGTAAAGATATCAAGCATGACAAAAGAAAAATATTCAGATTTGGCTCATTGATTATATACCTATACTTCCACATTGTTGGTAAGGTCTCTAATTTGTACTTAAATAAGAGAAAACCTACTTTGTCTCAAATTTCATTATTAGCTACATTTGAAAGTAGTGTAAAGGACTCTATGGATATGGAAATCAAGACATTCAGAATCAAGATGCAGAAGAGGTTTAGAATACCGGAGAAGATAGTTGAAAAATACAAGGACACTATATGCTTCATGGTGGAAACTGACTATACTTTCATGGAATTATTTGAGCCAAGAACCAAATGGATTCACCCGCTTGGATATGAATTAGAAGAACATGTTTTGGACAGATATGCACAAGTTCTTTTATTTGCGCCTAAATATCCAAAAGAGAATAGATGTGGCACATAGAGAGAGAAGAAAAATCAAGTTGGTTCTATCCTATACAGTGTAGACAATAAGAGGAAGGCATCAAGGATTACATCTAACATCCTACAAGTTCATAGTGTCACCCAAGAAGACGTAGATAAAGCTAGGGAAGCTAAAATTGCAAGAGAACTTAAGAAAACACCTGCAGAAGTCAAAATAGAAAAATCAGTTGATATCCAAAAGAAGAAAAAGAAGAAGTCTAATGAGAGTACATTTGCGCCCTCTACTACTATTAACACCTAGAATCCTCTCACCTTTAGTACCAAGAAAGATAACTAGAAGAAGGAAGAAAGTTCCCACAAGCCACCCATCCTCAAGGACAACACAAAGAAAAGTAAATAATACTCAAGCCCCTTCTGAGGTAGGATTCAAACCTAGTCTTGAGATCCAATTTCAAGACTATGACAAGTACGAATAGATAGATAAATCAAAAATACATTCTATGATTATCTCTCATATGATCAAGTTTAAAAGGTCAGCTTTGGAACTTAAGACAGACATTCCAGACAAAGTATGGAACATACTAGACTTATTGAAAACAAAAGCAATAGAAGAAGATTCAAGGATTATAGAGAAAACATTAGATAATCTCCTCCCTGTGTGATCACATGATGAGAAGGAAATACTATTAGATCTGGTAAAACCTTATCTCAGAACCAAAATAAGAACTCTTCACATTATGAACATAGAGTATGAGTTGGTTGGTAAAGAGAATGAAAGAGCATTTGAGCAAGTATTTTTGGAAAGACACATGTATCCATAAATGATGCCTACAAATAAAGTGACTCAAGTTACTCCTAAACAAGAAAAAGAAACAAAGATTCTTAATGTGCCTATGACAGGTCCACAAGATTCTATGCCCAAAGTTCCATCACCCTCTGGCATAGTCAAAGATTCAGATGAAACCATTGTGATCAATGATATTAAGATAAAAATGAAAGCTTCGGATAATGACTTGAACAAATTTGAAAAAGAATTTGTTAGCACTAAAAAAGAAGAGAAGGTATGCATTGATAATACTCCCTTGTAGCGAGATGAAGTTATTTCTAAAAATTCAACATATTTGAATAATGAGGAAGATAATGAATCTAATGAACCACCCTCTATGGAGATCCAAGTAAAAAGTGAATGTATGGATGTTAGTCAAAATTCCATATTCACTCCATCTATTAAACTATCAATATCATTGTTGTCAAGTTTGACCCCTGACTCAGCAAACCTAGATGTATGGGGAGAAGAAGACTTGATCAAAATCAGTGTATTAGCCATGGAGAAAGAAAAAGAGAAATAAGTTATGAGAAATCCTCTCTTTCTTGAGTCAGTAAAATTTTTGAATAACCTAGTACCAAAAGAGAAGAAAGTGGCAAATATTCAGTCAGTTGATGATGTCGATAACATCTTAACAAGCTTCAAAGCAAACTTCACAAGTCTAGTAGAGTCAGCTACTAAAATTGCAGAGGAAAAGTAAAAAAAAATGGGAAGATTGGATGAACTAATAAAGAACTTATCATTAGATCTCAACTCATTGAAGATTGGTCAAACAATTTTGAAAGAGTTAGCAGCAAAAGGGAGAAAGGTGATAGCTAACTGTATGGACAAAGGAAAATTCACTTCTGAGCACATCAAGAAGATTGAGGAAGAAGACATCTTGGTTGAGAATATATGGAAATCAGTTGAAATATCCTCACAAGACATCAATATCTACAACAACATCTATCAAGGGCAGATAGACAAGATTGAAAAATCCAAGATAGAGATCAGCAAGATAAGTACCAGGCAAACCCAACTGATGAATGCACTTGAACCCTCCTTAGCTTTATTAAATGAGAACATCAAACAGAGTGATGCAACTATTGTCACATATGATCAAGGCCCCTGCATGGATCTAACAAAAATGGAGAATCTCACATATGCATTATGCGCCCATCTTCAGACTGTTGATGCACTCACGACATTTTTGCAGCAAGAAATCAAGAATATTTAGATTGCATACCCAGATGTGTACTCAGAGTAAGTACTTATGGACTTTACTTTTTAGCAGCTTTTTCATTAATTTCAAAGGGGGAGTAGTGAATAAAAAGGAGTATGGTGTTTATAGCCAAAGGTATGATGTACAGTAAACTTACAGTTTGTTTTTTGTTAAGTCAAAGATTAGTAACTTGGCCACATTCCTTTGTTTCCATTAACGAAAAAGGGGGATATTGTTGGAAAGTTGACACTCAGGGTTTATATGACTAATTTTGTGTTTTTATTATTGCAACAAATTCATATGAAGTTTTGACAAGTAAGTTCACAAACTTTGAAGATCAAAATTTTGCTAAGTATAGAAAATAGAACATTACAAAGATATACAGTTTATCAGAGAACCAATGCACGTGCATACGATTGAGTATGAATATGCACCTTTATACTTAATCTTTATGATATGTTATTAATCTTAGTCTACACAGGTGTTAGTATATAGTTTTTCCCTTTTCTCAAATTTAATCTCAGACTCTTTTAAGGAAAATGGGAAGAAGAATTAAAACTTAATACTAACAAATGAGTTTACCAAAGTAAACTATCTACAAATTATAAGGCGCAGCTACCTTCAAAAAATATTTTCAATATGGTTTTATTGAACATAGAAAAGTAACATTATGTGTGCTTTTCACTAGAAAAAACTTAAGGAAAACATGCAGTCCATCAACATGAATAGAATGTGCAGGTTTCTTGAGAAAATCATCTATTTCTATTCCAATATCAAACTTTAAATTTCTTAAATCTAAACTTCAATAACAATTCACTTTGTCACTTCTAAGAATAGAATCCATCTATATCATAGTTAAGATTTATTCAACATGACTCATGTCCATAAGAAAATAAATTAGATAAGATAAACAGTAGTATTTATCATTTCAAAAGCTTAAACATATACGTAACACCATAGGATATTTCATATATTTTGTAATATCAGATTTTCTCAAAACTTTAAAGTTAAGTTTTTTAGAAAATAGTTTCTATCCAACTTAGAGTTGAACCCTTAAACAGTTAAAAATTTTCAATAAATAGCCTCGCAGGGCTGCAACAACTAACTTGGTAAAAAAAGTGTTTCTTGAAAAGTAAAAATCTCTAGATCCCCTAACTATCTTAAGCATTAAGCTATAAGAACTGAACTGGGAGAAAAAATGCCTCCAAGAAGCTGCCAAGTGTTCTAGATGGTTAAGTAGTTGAGGTCACTACAAGATGTGCTGCATTCCAATCTTCATATGTGGCTATAAACATGGATATTACTAGTTGGTGTGGCAAACCAATGAAATTGATCCTCTATTTCTAGACTTCTTTTTCTCTTTTGATCTCGACTAATTTTTCTTTGTGCATAACCAAATGACCTCGCTGAAGGATCATCATTGATTCTATCCATGCGACTTTCATAAAATGCTCATCTCTAGGTGTCTTCAACCTTTTGAGCTCGTCAAACTAGCTGTTCACATCCTTGATTATCTGTTCAACTGACTTATCTTCCCCTTCATGTTTTTCCTGGCACCGTTCATCAATCCATTTTATATCGTTAGAAATGATCTCCTTAATAGTTCTCAGCCCTTTCATGAGATCCTTTACTTCAAAAATTCCCATAGCCACTACTTCATTTCTCCATTCTATGAATTTATTTATAACATAAAGAACTTTGTCATCCAGTCTTGACACTGACCTCTCCATGAGAAACTTCTACAAACCGTACTCCTCAACTTCTTCGATCCAATGGAGTTCTTTGGTCTAGGTAGTCTTTTCAAGCTCCCACTCTTTAATGTTGGCTTATATTTTCTTTACCAGGTGATCTCCTTCATTATGGGTCTGATCCAGATGACTTAATTGCTTTCCAACCTCTGATTTTACATGCTCAACCCAATCATCGAATGCTTTGCTCACCGCCTTGCTTCTTTGAATTTGGTCAAGAAATCATTGATTATTAGGGGATTTCATGTCAATGGAGGCTGTAATTTAACTCAGAGGAAAAGGTTTAGGATGTTGGATGTCATTAATGTATTGGGCCATACTCTTCATAGCCTCTTTCATTTCTTGTTTGTCTTTGGCATCTTTCCAGATTCTATTGGCAATTTTCTTGTTTGACACCTCAAAAAATATCATATCAGTGGTTCTGGTGTCTCTCCCTAAATCCACTTTGGATATTTGAAAGTCTTATACTAAAGCCTCTCCTTCAGCTTTGTCTTCTTTAGGATTTACATTTTCTGCTATCCAGTGACCACTATTTTCATCGAAATCAATTTTGGAGTCCATCTTCATTTTCTTAACTTTAGAAGATTTTCCCAGGCACCTGCTTACTACATCCTCAATGGGTACTAACAAAGGAACCACATTTATTTTCTTGGCTACCGGGGTCTCTATCCATGGTGGGGTAGCAGAATATTTCTTTTGAGTATCATAGTTACTCAAAAGAGCTAACGAGTCTTTCGGAATG
This sequence comes from Thuja plicata, assembly GCA_018584345.1. Lineage (NCBI taxonomy): Eukaryota > Viridiplantae > Streptophyta > Pinopsida > Cupressales > Cupressaceae > Thuja > Thuja plicata. The sequence goes on along the minus strand of MU219803.1, from coordinate 422,422 downwards.
TCCTCTGTTTCCTCCTGAATGTGTTGAACATCTACCATCTCAGGTATACTATGGTCTCCAATTGTAATCACCTTTGGATCTGCATCTGATGAGTCTAAATCTACAAAGACACTAGGAGTAGCTTTCTACCTCTGAACCCTCTCTTTTAACCTTTGACTTGATCTGGTCAACCGAACTTCAGGTTTAGCTAGATTTTGAACTTGAACTTGAACTTGGGAAGAAATTGGTTCAAGTTTGGGTTCAACTTCACATTTAGGTTTTCCTGCACAAGATTGATCAACACTTAAGTTAGTTAAAATAGAAGTTTTCTTCTTCATTGTGCTCCTTTTTTTGGTTTTCTCCTTTTTTGTGGCTGACTGTAAAGGGGCAACATAAACTCTTTTCTTCAACAACCATGCTTTCATTCTCTCGATCACTCTTTTCACTCTTTTATATATATCATCTTCTTCTGGCACCGTCCAATCTAGTTCAGGGATAGGGAGGGTCTCGACCTTCTCTGAGTATTGACAGTCTACGACATCAATTTCACTATCTTCCTCTACCCCGTCTATATCCATATCTAGCCTGCAGGTGGTGATTTGTTTCAAAGTGAACCAGGACCATATTTTTTTCCTTACCTCTAGTTCATCAGAGTAGTTGGCCCAAAAATCCTCTAATTTATGGATGTGCATGAATGTTTCTGGGACGTCGAGATTTTCTCCTGCAAAGCCTCTATATTCAAAACTGACCCTAGGAGTATAAGTCTATAAATAGAGGGTATCCAATTCTTCCTCTATAGACATAGCATCTTGGAAACTTTTGCACCTGTAATACCCTAATTCAATAGGGAAAAGAATACCTGAAGTTTTCTTTGAGGTCCCAGATTTTTTCTCAACTAGAACAAGTTGTCTGCATCGCTCCATTAAGACTATATCATCTAAAAAAAATCTAGGAAGCCGCTGGGGTGCCTCATGAAGTGCTCCAACCCTAAGATAGGTGAATCCTAGAAATTGTATGAAATAACAACAATAAATATTGATCACCTGTTTAGCTTCTTCAGAAAGCCTGCAATTTTCTTTTCTCGGCAACTCATAAACCAACTTTCCTGAAAATCTATCATTTACTATTTTGAACACACCAGAGAACTTTTCCTTCTATAAGCATGTGGAGTAATCATATATCTTCATATCACTTGTCCATACTTCATGAGGTAATCCCTCCCAAGCCTTGCAACATGCTAAGACATAAACAAGGTAGGAAGACATATAAAATACTGTCAAATTTGTCACGTTTATGAGATTTCTGTTGAGCTCCTCTACTATTAGGTCAACCCAGTCTAAAAACTTATCTCCTTCTATAATATTTTGGATAAAGCAGTTTATCCATTTTTCTGAATGAAATGCATGAGGATTCCCTTTCTCCCTATTTAGAAGAAGAACCATATCGGAAATGTTTTTTCGGAAGTGTTCAATTGTCAGAGGCTTTGGCAACTTGGATCCTCCTTTCTCTGGTTTTGCAAGCCATGCATGGGCTATCGAGGAGCTGTATTTTTTCTTATCTACCTCGTACACATGATCTTCCTCTGCATAATTCCATGGTTCATATGGCTCTTTATCTAGAATTTGCAAGGCTGCCATTAATGTCTCTCGACTGATTTTGAACAAGATTTATCCTGACACATCCTTAATACATCTATTCTTGGCGTCATACTTGTTGGCATACTCTAACACCAGTTTGGGAAAATTAGAGCTAGAGGAAACGCAGTGGCTTATAAAAGTTTGCTTCCTGCTAGATTCCTAGAAAAAGAACCCTCGAAAGCATTTCAAACTCTATTGCAGAGCTACCCTAAGTTTACATTCAACAAGAAGGTGTCCCCTATATCTGGAAGAGAAACTAACAGGAGGGTTCTAATCTCCACTTTAGGAAGTTTCAGATGGAACAACGATATCTTACCAATATGAAGAGAAAAGACTTACAACATAGAAAGAGTCTCTGAAAACTAAAAATTGTAAAGGGGAAGGTTAACTCACCAATTTCTTGCACTCCTATTTTCTGTAAATTCCTCACCACCAATTCCGTAGCTCCTTCTCCAAATGAAATAATTAACAGGCAATCCTTAATTATTTCTCATTTATTCACAAATGTTTTATAAGATCCTGAATAAATCTCTAGAGCATGCCTATAATGAATGCTTTTAATGGAAGAATGATTGATTTAACATATCCAGACACTCTTAATTAATCTGCCTGATATTTTGGCATGAATATCTCAATTCCCAAAGAAAATTTCAGACAGCCAAATCTGTATATTAATGACTCCCTCTACGTCATGCCGTCAACTGTCATTTCCAATTCTAACATGCAAAAAATAGAAATTTCCTTTTGCAAGAGAAGACAATCTCACCAAATTCTCCGTGTATAAGACATTATATTATGAACGTGAACTTGAACTTGAACTAACTTGAGGTTCAGGACTAGGTTCAAGTTTAAGCTCATCTTTGAGACCAATAGAATCTTGAAGGATCGACAGAAATGGGTGTTATAGGATGACAAAAAAGGTAACGGGTTGAACTTGAACTTGAACTGACTTAACATAATTCAACTTCAACTTCAACTTCAACTTCAACTCCAGGACTTTTACTGACCAAGACTAAAATCATAGGCTGAGAAAAAAATGAAGGTAACAACTAGCTTTGACTGGGGACTGAGACTTCTTAGGACCGAGGGATGAATCTAGAAACTCAATTTGATAAGACAATTTAAACCAAAGAAAACCAGGCTGACTTACAACAACAAAAATTAAACTCCTACCGACACAAGCCAAAACTTATATACAAGCAAGGAAAAGAAAATACTTACAGTTGGTAAAGCTTGAGATCCTAGCCATTATAAGATAGGGGTGGCTCATCTTCATCAATATAATTTATCTTGACTGCATTCAGACCTAGAGCTTGAGAGATCTCGAACGGACCCTTCCAGAGAGATTTGAACTTACCATGTCCTCCTCTTGGCTCTCAGCACTTATCCCAGAGAAGGATCTTGTCACTCACGATAAATTTCCTTGGCCTAGCACGATGGTCAAAAATCTCCTTCACCTTTAATTGATGGCTAGTGATGTGATCTACTAACTGTGCCCTCTCTTCTTCTATTTTTGACAGATACAGAATCCTTTTCTCCAATGAATTTTGGAAAACTTAATTCTCCACGCACCTTTGTAACTTGGTAGAGGCTAGTTCCAATAGGAGTGACAGCTGTGCTTCAAATCCAAAGAATAATTCAAATGGAATCATACCAATAGCTCTCTTAGGAGAGGCTCTATCTTCCCACAATGCCTTGTATATTTTTTTGTGCCAGTCTTTTCCCTTTTCATCTACAAGTTTATTCATGATGTTAGTCAGTTATTTTTTGTAGATTCTACCTGACCATTTTCCTGTTGAAAATAATTTGAAGAGTGCTATAAATTTATACCATGGTCATAGCAAAAGAGTTGAATCTCTCAAGAGGAGAAATTTTGAGCATTATTAGCCTCTATCTTTAGGGGAACTCCAAATCTAGTGATGATATTTTCCTTTAAGAATTTGCAGACTATCTCACAAGTGGTTACTTTGACTGGTATCGCTTCAACCCACTTGGTAAAGTAATTAGTTTCTATCAAGATATGTGTGTGTGTACCACTAGAAGTTGGGTTGATGGGACTAATAAAATCTAACCCCCACTGTTAGAAAGGTTCTTCAATAATCACAGGTCTTAGCAGTAAAGCAGCCAACTGAGGTTTTCCTGAAAAAAGTTTACACTTCTCACAATTCGCCACCCATCTGTATGCATCTTTAAACATTCCAGGCCAATAGTAACAATTTCTCAGGATCTTAAAATTTGTCATAGAAGAAGAATAGTGCCCCTTGCATGCTTCATTGTGAAATGATTGGAATAACTTTTGCTGCTATTCTTTGTCAACACATCGCAAAAACATTCCATCCAATCCCCTTTTATACAGAACATTGTCTACTATGACATATTTTTTTTTCCTTTAACCTCAAATTTCTTCTCTCTTTAGCTGATAGGTGTTCTGGAGGTTCTTTGTAGGTCAGAAAGAAATCTATGTCAGAAAACCATGATTCATTTGTCACTACAAATAGGCAATTGGGTAAACTATGTTCTTCTTGATTCTCAACCATCAGCTTACATAGGCCCTGTCCTCTCACCAGCTTTGTGGGCTTAATCTCCAAATCAAACTCCTACACTTTTGCAACCCAGCTAGCCCTATTATTTACCGCAACTTCTTGCTAGATAAGGATAGTCTTGACAGCAGAATTCAGAACAAAGACCACAAAATGTGAATGTAGTATATAGTATCAGAATTGCTTAACTACCTTTACTACTACAAATGCCTATTTCTCTATTTGTGAGTATCATAACTCATGCTTCTTGAGTGGCACACTCATGAAGGAGATAGGTACTTCTTCACCATTGTCATTTTTTTGTAATAGCACTCCAAAAATTGTGTTTTCTGATGCATAACAGTAGATAATAAAATCTTTTTTGAAATCTAGGTGTATCAATGTTGGAGCATTGGCTATGGCTTCCTTAATCTTGCCAAATGATTTGATAGCTGGTTCATCCCACTTGAAATTTTCCTTCTTGCTTAACAAGTCCGCCATCGGTTTTGATGTCTCAGCGAAATCATGTATGAACTTCCTCAAGAAGTTAACTTGACCGAAGAAATATTTAACCCCTTTCCGATTAACAGGTAGACACAACTATTGAATAGCTTTGACTCTTTCTGGATCAATTTTAATACCTTCCTTTAAAACCAAATGACCCAATAACTTACCTTCTGTCACATAGAAGATCGACTTCTTTGAATTTAGAGAAACACCATGATCCCTACACCTTTGCAAAACTTCTTTCAGGTCCTTTAAGTGCTTCTTACACCTCCATGAGAAAACTGTCATGTCATCCAAGTAGATGGTGATGGTCTTGTTTAACAAATGACTGAAAGTAGAATTCATGGCCCTCTAAAATGTGGCTCCAGCATTAATTAAGTTTAAAGGCATTCTTTTGTAGGTGAATGTGCCCCAAGGTGTGGTAAATTCCATTTTGTGTTGGTCTTCCTCTGCAACACTGATTTGGTTATAACCCAAAAAACCATCAAGTAATGACAACATCTCAGAGCCAGCTACTGTTTGAAGAATCTGGTCCATCATAGGTAAGGAAAAATTATCTTTAAGACTTGACTGATTAAGGTTTCTAAAATCCACACATATTCTAATTTCTCCATTTTGTTTTCGCATAGGAAAAATATTGGCCACCCATGTGGAATGATGTATTGGAAAGATGAATCTTGCTTGAAGCATTTTGTCAATCTCTTTAAAAATGGAATTTGACACCTTCGGATTGTATGTTCTTAATTTCTAACAGAACGATGGCGCACTAGGCTTCAAGGGAATATGGTGTGTAAATTGTCCCTCCCTAAAGTTCTTTTAGTCATCATAGGTCCAAGAAAATATGTCACCATATTATTTCAACAACTTAGTGACATGAACTCTTTCATCTTCATCACAACACACCCCCAAGTTAACCATCTTGGGATTGAACTCATCACCAATATTATTTTTTTCATAATCACTTGAAGGAGTGGTGTCTGGCATGTTGGGCGAGTTTAAATAACAATCTCTCCTATCAAAAAGTCTCTCTAACTCCAATCCTTTGGGTATAGAATTTCCTTTGAGTTGAATCAAATCCTATGAAACACCAGATTTCTTTCCTGGGTAGAACTCATGGCAGTCAGACTTTGACCCTTCATAATAGTTGTTTGAAAACTTATCCAAACCCTGCAGAAATTCATTTACTTGAGCATCATCTCTGAACACTTGCCAGGAACGTGCATTATTAGGAACACTAGGCCTATGAATGACTTCAATGGTATAATGATCTTTTGTAAAATCTAGGTGTGGTATGATCAATGATGCTGACCCTGCAAGAGCATCAGCTTTTGAGTTATATTCCCTAGGAATTGCTTCAATTGAGAAGGATTCAAACCACTCGAGTTCATCCCACACTCTATTTCTATAGTGTCTCAGTCTCTCATTCTTCACTAAAAACATGTTCTTGACTTGTTTGACAATAAGTTTCGCATCACCGCATGCCTTTAAAATTTTAGTCCCATTCTTCTTGGCTTCTTCTAGACCTAACAATAGAGCTTCATAATCCACCGTATTGTTAGTATTGTCAAACACAAGCTTAAATGAAAAAGGGAGTTTGAGTCCAGCAGGGGAAATGAGGACTACTCCAGCCACTGAACCTATAGAAGAGCAAGTGCCATTGAATTCAAGAGTACAAAGAGCCTCTTCATCTGTAACCATTGACTTTGGGACATTATCCCCTGGTAAGATAACATAATTAGCAAACTCAGATTCTTGATACAAGATTTGGGAATTAGGGTCTTCTGAGGGAAAACCGTGTATTTGGATTTGGGTTCTAGAATAAGAGTGACTCTTTTATTTCCTATAGGAACTGTGGCCTGAGACCAATCCAACTTTATTTCACCACCGAGATCCCTACAAAAGGTCCAAAAAAAAAGCATACCGTAGCTGGCTAGAATATCAGCTACTAGAATGGTTAATTTCAATCTCTTATCCGGGAAGGCTGCTAGAGCAACTTGGGCATCTTTAATTTGACCTAGGAGTGGGACTTGTTTACCGTCTATAGAATAGAAATGCCTAAGGTATCAATCATGGGGAGATCTAATGCTTTGGCCACAGACAAAGGCATGATATTATCGGATGCCCCTGAATCAATGATACAGTTGTTTAATTGGAAGCCATGAATAAATAGGGACACATAAAAAGGTTCAGGTTTCAAGCCAATAGGAATGATAGGAACGGGTTTCTTGACCGGATTTTTCTCAACTGTCACTTCTTTCTTTGGAGACTTTCCTTTGAAACATGCATTGCTTGTTTGTTAGTCTCTAGATTCGGCAGGGGAACCTTTGACATAAGTAACCAATTTATCTAACTCCCGAGGATTATTTTTAGATATTTTGTAGCAGAGATATGTACTTTTGAAGTATTACAAAAATCAACTATATTAAAAATGGAATCAAAATCAGACCTTTTCATGACTTGTTCCTCTAAATTGTTTGCTTTTAGAATCTTTGAATGGTCATTGGCTTGCCCTTCACTACCTTTAACTGTTGCATTTTCCCAATTACCCACTTTTCCTCCACACTGGTTTCTAGTCAAAATTGAGCAAGAGGTATCATCTAAAGTTACCAATATGTCTCCCCCCCTTTCAAAGTCTAATTCATATTCAAGGTAAAAATTTCCAAAGTCGCTAGGCACCTCAGAGGATATGTCTTCAATATTCACCTTAGCTGCTGCTTCCTTCTCAACTTCAAGCTGTGTGTGTCTTATATTTTTAGGGCATGAAATTCCCTCATGTTCGTCTGTAAGATGGAAAATACACATATTGATTTATTTGGTGGAGGTTCAATTTGCAGTCTCTGTTGAGCAGGAGGCAAATTGAACTTCTTTCTAGGGATTGAAGGCCCTTGAATTGGATATTTCTGTGGGATATCTTGGTAAGGACTGGTAGTTTTAGGCAATTGTTGGTTGATGGTTATCAAATCATTCATCAATCTTTGAATTACAGGATCTGATGATGAAGAAGTAGAAGGTTAAGAACTGGATGCCTGAACATCTTTTCTCCATTTACCACTTGTTATGAGATTGTCTTCTAGTTCAATAGCCAGAGTCTGGGTAGCTACGAAAGTGGCTGGCCTAGCTCTTTTTAAAGGAAATGTGACATCAGGTGTTATAGAATTTAAGAAAAAACCTTTCTGATTTTCATCATTGGGCCTATTTGCAGCTAGAATCACTTGAATTCCTTTGTTGAATCTTGCTACAAACTCCCTCATGGGTACTTGAATCTCCTTCTTCATTTGACTTAATTGAATCAGAAGTGTATTTGCATCATCAGCCGATTTAAACCTTGTCTCAAATGTCATTTTCATTGTATCCCAGTTTTTAATGGAGGCATGTGGTAAACTGTGGAACCACTCAGCTGCAGCCTCAGTTAAGGTCAAGACAAAAATCCTGACAGCCACATCCGGAGTGCCCACTGCTAAAACTCTGCATGTTGTATTAAAATCATTCAGATGATCCTCAGGGGTTTTCTTTCCATCACCACTAAATTTGGGTAGGATATCATGACCTTTAGGTAGATTTCCTATATTTTCTCCTAAGCTTAAAGGTCCTACGACCGCACCCCGGGGTTTATTGTGTGCCATGGGAGGTAAGATAAAATTCAATGGCTATAAATTTATGCAAGTGGGGGCTACAAATCTTGGTGAGACCAAAGAACAAAAAATTGTTAGAGGAGGAGACTCAGTGGGAGAAGAGGTTCTACTAGCATTTTTACAATGTCTTTGCCTAGAAGGAGTCTGGGGTTTAAAATTGAGTTTCGCTAAATCTTCAAAATCAGAATCTAAAAGCCCTTTTTCTGTATCTCCCCTTGTAAATCTTTTAACAGCCAGCTTACTGAGTTTAAACTGAGACAAATAAAATCAACTATTCTTAGAGCCTTTGGACTGCCTTGTCCACTACAATAGCCTCTTGGGCTACAGGAAAACCTCTAAGCCACTCCCTGATTTCTTCTTCTTCCTCAAGGGTTAACCTTACTTGATGATATTGCTGATTGTTTGTTCTCAAATTCCAAGCTATTGCATTAAGGTCAGCGATTATGTCCTCTTGAGTATCGGAGAAATTGAGGTGTGGCTGTAAAACCAGAGGAATTTCTTGTCAACTAGGGGTAACTTCAGTGGGCAACACCATAGTTGATCATTGAATACAAAAACACCAATCCTAATCTATCCTTAAATTCCCCAGCAAAGTCACCAAAAACTGTTAGTATACAATTTTTCCCTTTTCTCAAATTTAATCTCTGACTCTTTCAAGGAAAATGGGAAGAAGAATTAAAACTTAATATTAACAAATGAGTTTACCTAAGTAAACTCTCTGCAAATTATAAGGTGTAGCTACCTTAAAAAAAGATTTTCAATATGGTTTTATTGAACATAGAAAAGTAACATTATGTGTGCTTTTCACCAGAAAACACTTAAGAAAAACATTCAGTCCATCAACATGAATAGAATGTGCAGGTTTTTTGAGAAAATCATCTATTTTTGTTCCAATATCAATCTTTAAATTTCTTAAATCTAAACTTCAATAAAAATTCACTCTGTCACTTCTAAGCATAGAATCCATCTGTATCACAGTTAAGCTTTATTCAACATGACTCATGTCCATAAGAAAATAAATCAGATAAGATAAATAGTAGTATTTATCATTTCAAAAGCTTAAACATATACATAACACCATAGGATATTTCATATATTCTGTAATATCAAATTTTATCAAAACATTGAAGTTAAGTTTTTTAGAAAATAGTTTCTATCCAACTCAGAGCCGAACCCTTAAACAGTTAAAAGTTTTCAATAAATAGCCTCGCAGGGCTGCAACAACTAGGTAAAAAAAGTCTTTCTTGTAAAGTAAAAATCTCTAGATCCCTTGACTATCTTAAGCATTAAGCTATAAGAACTGGACTAGGAGAAAAAACACCTCCAAGAAGCTGCCAAGTGTTCTAGATGGTTAAGTAGTTGAGGTCGCTACTAGATGTGTTGTATTCCAATCTTCATATGTAGCTGTAAACGTGGATATTACCGGTTGGTGTGGAAAACCAATGAAATTGATCCTCTGTTTCTAGACTTCTTTTTCTCTATTGATCTCGACTACTTTTTCTTTGTGCATAACCAAATGACCTTGCTAAAGGATCATCATTGATTCTATCCATGTGACTTTCATAAAATGATCATCTATAGGTGCCTTCAACTTTTTGAGCTCATCAAACTAGGTGTTCACATCCTTGATTATCTGTTCAACTGACTTATCTGCCCTTTCATGGTTTTCCTTTCACCTTTCATCAATCCATTTTATATCGTTAGAAATGATCTCCTTAATAGTTCTCAGCCCTTTCATGAGATCCTTTACTTCAGAAATTCCCATAACCACAACTTCATTTCTCCATTCTATGCATTCCTTTATAACATAAAGAACTTTGTCATCCAGTCCTGACACTGACCTCTCCGTGATGAACTTCTGCAAATCATACTCCTCAACTTCTTCGATCCAATGGAGTTATTTTGTCTAGGTAGTCTTTCCAAGATCCCACTCTTTACTGTTGGCTTCTATTTTCTTTACCAATTCATCTCCTTCATTATGTGTCTATTCCAGATGACTTAATTGCTTGCCAACCTCTGATTTTACACGCTCAACCCAATCATCGAATGCTTTTCTCACCGCCTTGCTTCTTTGAATTTGGTCAAGAAATCATTGATTATCAGGGGATTTCATGTCAATGGGGGCCAAAATTTCACTCAGAGAAAAAGGTTCAAGATGTTGGATGGCATTGATGTATTGGGCCATACTCTTCATAGCCTCTTTCATTTCTTGTTTGTCTTTGGCATCTTTCCAGACTCTATTGGCAATTTTCTTGTTTGACACCTCAAAAAATCTCATATCAGCAGCTCTGTTGTCTTTCCCTAAATCTACTTTGGATATTTGAAAGTATTGGACTAAAGCCTCTCCTTTAGCTTTATCTTATTTAGGCTTTGCAATTTTTGCTATCCAGTGATAGCTGTTTTCATCGAAATCAATTTTGGATTCCATCTTCATTTTCCTAACTTTAGAAGATTTTTCCAAGCACCTGGTTACTACATCCTCAATGGGTACTAAAAAAGGAACCAAATTTTTTTTCTTGGCTATCGGGGTCTCTAGCCATGGTGGGGTAGCAGAAGATTTCTTTTGAGTATCATAGTTACTCAAAAGAGCCAATGAGTCCTTTATAATGTCCTTTGTTTCCTCCTGAATGTGTTGAGCATCTACCATCTTAGGTACACTATGGTCTTCAATTGTAATCACCTTTGGATCTAGATCTTATGAGTCTAAATCCATGAAGATGCTGGGAGTATCTTTCTGCCTCTGAACACTCTCTTTTACCCTTTGACTTGATCTAGTCAACTGAACTTCAGGTTTAGCTCGATCTTGAACTTGAACTTGAACTTGGGAAGAAATTGGTTCATGTTCGGGTTCAACTTCAGGTTTATCTTTTCCTGCACAAGATTGATTAACACTTAAGTTAGTTAAAATAGAAGTTTTGTTCTTCGTTGTGCTCCTTTATTTGGTTTTTTCCTTTTTCGTGGTTGATTGTAAAGGGGCAACAGAAACTCTTTTCTTCAACAACCATGCTTTCGTTCTCTCGATCACTCTTTTCACTCTTTTATATATATCATCTTCTTCTGGCATCATCCAATCTAGTTCAGGGATAGGGAGGGTCTCGACCTTCTCTGAGTATTGAGAGTCTAAGACATTGATTTCACTATCTTCGTCTACCCTCTCTATATCCATATTCAACCTGAAGGTCGTGATTTTTTTCAAAGTGAACCAGGACCATAGTTGTTTCCTTACCTCCAATTCATCAGAATAGTTGGCCCAAAAATCCTCTAATTAAGGGATGTGCATTAATGATTCTAGGATGTTGAGATTTTCTCCTGCAAAGCCTCTATAGTCAAAATTGACCCTGGGAGTATAAGTCTATGAATAGAGGGTATCCAATTCTTCTTTTATAGACATAGCATCTTGGAAACTTTTGCACCTGTAATACCCTAATTCAATATGGAAAAGAATACTTGAATTTTTCTTTGAGCTCCTAGATTTTTGTTCAACCAGAACAAGTTGTCTACATAGCTCCATTAAGACTATATCATCTAAACAAAATCTAGGAAGCCACAGGGGTTCCTCATCAAACGCTCCAACCCTAAGATAGGTAAATCTTGGAAACTGTATGAAATAACAGCCATAAATATTGATCACCTATTTAGCTTCTTCAAAAAGCCTGCAATTTTCTTTTCCCAACAACTCATAAACCAACTTTCTTGAAAATCTGTCATTTACTATTTTGAACACACTGGAGAAATTTTCCTTCTGTAAGCATGTGAAGTAATCATATATCTTCATATCACTTGTCCATACTTCATGAGGTAATCCTTCCCAAGCCCAGCAACATGCTAAGACATAAAAAAGGTAGGAAGACATATAAAATGTTGTCAAATTTGTCATGTTTAAGAGATTTCTGTGGAGCTCATCTGCTATTAGGTTAGCCCAATCTATAAACTTATCTCCTTCTATAATCTTTTGGATAAATAAGTACATCCAATTTTCCCAATGAAATGTATGAGGATTCCCTTTCACCTTATTTAGAAGAAGAACCATATTGGCAATGTCTTTTCGAAAGTGTTCAATTGTTAAAGGATTTGGCAACCTGGATCCTCCTTTCTCTGGTTTTGCAAGCCATGCCTGGGCTATTGAGGAGCTATATTTTTTCTTATTTTCCTCGTACACATGATCTACTTCCGCATAAGTCCATGGTTCATATGGCTCTTTATCTGGAATTCACAGGGCCACCATTAACGTCTCTTGACAAATTTTGAACAAGATTTATCTTGACGCATCCTTAATACATCTATTCTTGGCATCACACTGGTTGGCGCACTCCAACACCAGTTTAGGGAAAATTAGAGCTGGAGGAAATGCAACAGCTTCTAAAAGTCTGCTTCCTGCTAGCTTCCTAGAAAAAGAACCCTCCGAAGCATTTTGTACCCTAAGTTTACATTCAACAAGAAGGTGTCCCCTATATCTGGAAGAGAAACTAATAGGTAGGTTCTAATCTCCTCTTTAGGAAGTTTCGAATGAAACAACAACATCTTACCAATATGAAGAGAAAAGACTTACAACATAGAAATAGTCTCTAAAAACTAAAAACTGCAAAGGGGAAGGTTAACTCACCAATTTCTTGCGCTCCTATTTTCTGTAAATTCCTCACCACCAATTCCATTGCTCCTTCTCTAGATGAAATAATTAACAGGAAAGCCTTAATTATTTCTCATTTATTCACAAATGTCTTATAAGATCCCTAATAAATCTCCAAAGCATGCCTATAATGAATGCTTTTAATGGAAGAATGATTGATTTAACATGTCCAGGCACTCTTAATTAATCCCGGTATTTTGGCATGAATATCTCAATTCCCAAAGAAAATCTCTGACATCGAAATTTGTATTTTAATGAGTCCCTCTACATTATGCCGCTAACTATCATTTCCAATTCTCACATGCATGAGCCATTTAGCTGAGTCTGTCAATCTTTGTATGGCAGCTTCCTAAAATTAATAACTACCTGGAGTGTTACAAAACAGAAATTTCCTTTTGCAAGAGAAGACAACCCCGCCAAATTCTCCATGTATAAGACATTATATTATGAATGTGAACTTGAACTTGAACTAACTTGAGGTTCAGGACTAGGTTCAAGTTCAAGCTCATCTTTGAGACTGATAGAATCTTGAAAGATTGACACAAATGGGTGTTACAGGATGACAGAAAAGGTAATGGGTTGAACCTAAACTTGAACCGACTTAACATAATTCAACTTCAACTTCAACTTCAACTTCAACTCTAGGAATTTTACTGACCAAGAATAAAATCATAGGCTGAGAAAAAAATGAAGGTAACAACATGCATGGCAAGATATGATAGTATAGAGAAGTTACAGCAAGATCAAGTGCCACTAGCAGTTCAAAAAATAGAGCATGAAACCAACTTCAAATTTTTATTAGCATATAATATTTTATTTTATAATGGCCATGCACCTATTTTAATATGTTTGTAATTATGTCTTTAACACTCATGTAAACATGCTTAAACCAATTCATTTGGAAGTGTTGTGTATGTTGATTTTGGGCCGACTAAGGTCTTGTTTTCAGTCGTGTCTATTCAGGCATGCATATATACATAATATACAATGTTGTAGCCTTCATGCTATTGGGTAGTGAGCTCTGGAAATGAGCCATTCACCTTTAAAAGGTTTTTTTTAAATACTCCTAACAGGGTCATTATACTTGCATTGTAAATAATCCTCCTAATAGGGCAAAGAAACTCTAACAAGTTCATAAGACAAGTACAATCATTTGTGGGTTCTAATTCCCACCAGGGTTTTCCTCTGACCAAGGTTTCCATGTAAACATATTTTGTTTTATGTGTCATTGTGTTAGGCTTCATTTGTTATCTATTTGATATAAGTTTCAATTTTCTTAAATAAATATAATTGACAAACACTAATTCATTCCACACTCTTAGTATTTCTAACAGGATGTGTAACAAGGTTTTAGAACCTCATACCCCCACACAATTATGTCAATGTATTCTCGGAGAACCGCAATAATATTCTCCTCCTTTGGGGAGCAGGAGGTGCCAATTTGCACAAATTTTTCTTCACCAGTCTGGCCGATGTTGACCTTCTCAAATTTTCCTCCCTCAGTGGAGGATGATATTGGTGCAAGGCACCTCCCTATTTGATGTTTTATTGTTTTTTAAGGTTGTTTTAGGTGTTTGTGTGTGTTTTAGAATAATACCCAAGGGTTTGGATGCAATGATAGTATAACTTCATGCTTGTAAGAGCCTTAGTGCACATTACGTGTTTTGGGTATTTTGGCTTCAAATTGTGTAAAGCTGCCATTTTAGTGCAATATGGGTTAGATATGTGTATTAGGACCCTACATATCCTATTTAAGGTCTTAGAAGTCAACATCAATCATCAAGTTGACAAACAAGGTCAAAATCCTCAAAACACAAAATGTTGCTAGCAACTTTGAAAGTTGCTCGAGCAACTTTTGCAAGAATTTGAAAAATATAGTTAGATTGATTGTAACTACCCCATGCTCAGTATATGAGCATGGATTCAATATTTGGATAAGGTTAATGAGATTTTGGATTGAAACATTTACATCTGACACCCTTGTACAGATGATTGTATCTGCATTTCAGTAATTTGCACTATATCTTTGCTACTGTACGGTTGTGTACAGATTGGCATAGGTGATTGGGATCAATGAAAGGGTAGTGTTTCCTTTCAAATTTCATGTTCATTAGATATTTTGATTTCAAGTGTTTTTAGTGTAAAGTTATACTATTTTGTAGGTCATTGGTCTAACAAAGACAATACAGTGCTACCTAGCTAGAAATGGCTCTAACCTAAGAACCCTAAGGTAGAATTGACTAAAAACATGGGGGAAGTAGGGTTATATTATTTAGATAGGATTTTATTTTTCTTTCTTGTTGTTTTAATTGGTTTCCAAGGACAAAAGTGAAGCCCTATGGCTGACTGGTGAAACTAGGTGAGCCAGGACAATAAGAAGAAATAATTTGTTCGAGAATCCATGACCTTTTTAGAGAGAATTAGTGGCATTTTTAGATGCAATAGATAGTCTCCTAAAAGGATTGGAAAGTGGAAGGAGGTGAGTCAAATATTGGAGACAAGTTTAAAATAATTATTCATGCTAATTGGTCTAGAGGCCTAATAAATAGGCTAAAATCTAGGCCGTGTAAGAGATTAGGGTTTTCCATGCTTTCAGAGGTCTGGGTTCTAGATTCTAAAAGTTTTGGGTGATTTCTTGAAGATTTTCAAGTTTTTTTGTGGAGTCATTTGGAGATTTTGGGAATAGTTGGCCAAAATAAATGAAAATAGACCTACTAGGAATTGAGCAATTAGGCCTCCTAGTGAAATAATAACCAATTGGATTGGTAAAGAGTCTTGGAGTATTCAGATGAGTGAAGAATGACCAAGAATGGGTCAAGGAGTGTGTTAGGAGTCTTGTTAAATGCGTGGGAAGATCCTAGATAGAGGATTGGCATTCTAGGTGGACTTATAGTAGATGAAGCTAGGCTTTTGGTTAACTAGTGTGACTAGTTAAGCTTAGAAACCTTGGAGTCTTCTAAAAACCAACTATACCTTGGAGAAGAAGTTGTTAGAGAGGGTCTTGGAGAACCTAATTGAAGGAAGATCCAACAAAGAACAACCATTGGATGGTTGGGTTAATCAAATAAGCACCTCTGAGTGAGGAAAAACTCTAAATTGTCAAACCCTCTGCATCATAGATGGTATCAGAGCCATATTAAATTGAAGATTGTGTATGTCTAATGTGGAAGAGAGTCAAGAGGTAGAAAACATTCCTCCTAAGGAAATGAGTAGGTATTCCATAGTGGAATTGGTTCAGGGCCTCTTGGAGAAGGCTAGTGTGTCCAAGAAAAAGGGAAAAAAGAATATCATAGAATGGGGAGATGAGAGTGATGGAGATGATGAAAGTCAGATAGAAGAGTCATCAAAAAAAGGGAAAGAACCTAAGATGGACAAAGAAAAAAATTTATTCTCAGATGCCTTTAAGTCTTTATAAAAGGATATCATGGAACACATAACATATCATTGTGGCAGCCTAAATGGAGAAGAGTTGTTGGATTGTCTTGAAGCCATTAACAACCAATTTGATTACAAAGAATTCTTAGAGGAGAAGAGAGTCAGCTATACTAAGGATAGAATCAAGCAATTAGCATTGGTATGGTGGAATATGATGTAGGATGATAGGATAAGCAGTGGAAAGAAAAATATTGTTTCTTAGGAGAGGATGAAAATCAGATTGAGGGCACAATTATTGCCTACTGAGTATAAAACCCAAATGTACCAACAGTTGTAGAGCTTAAGACAAAAGGAGATGACAGTGAGTTCTTATACAAAGGAGTTCCACAAGTTGAGCCTAAGGGCTAGAAGACAAGAAGAAGAAATTGATAAAGTGTCGAGGTATCTCAATGGGCTAAGGTAAAGGATACAAGATGAGTTCAGCATGATTGCTCCTGACAATATGCACAAATGTTTCCAATTGGCCTTAAGAGTAGAGGATAAGGCTAGAAGAAGGAATGATTTCCATCAAAAAGGAATAGGTGCCAGAAATAATAGAGGGTTCCAAAGAGGAAGAAGTAACTTTGGTAGGGGACAAACCCTAATAGACAAGAAGATAATCAATCTATTGATAATAGTTGGGGAGATTAGTTTAGGGGATCTTTTCAAAGAGGGGGATACAGAGGAAGAGGGCCTCCTAGGGGAAGATTTCAATCCCAAGGAAGATCCATTTCAGTCTTCACTGGAAGATGATATAACTGCAACCAAGTGGGTCACACAATGGGCAGATGTCCTAAAAAGACTTCCTCATCTTCAATAGGGGATATAAGGAATCAATTGGTAGAGTATTGGATAGAGAGAACTTGATGTTAAGAAGAACTTTGTTTAAAGTTCCTAAAACTATAGAGCCACCCCAAAGGAAAAACATGTTCAAAACAACTTGTAGGTCTCATGGGAATATTTGCAAAGTGATAGTTGACTCTGGATCCACTGAGAATATAGTATCCACAGAGATGGTCCACAAATTGAAACTAAGGAGGATACCTCATACCTCACCCTATAAGGTCTCATGTTTGAATAAGGGTCAACAAATAGTGGTGGATGTAAAAACTTTAGTGGATTTTGAGATTGGAGAGTATAAGGATAAAGTGCTATGTGACATATTGCCTATGGATGCAAGTCATCTGCTTCTAGGATGTCCATGGCAGTATGATGTCAAAAAATGCATGATGGGGAAAGGAATAGTTATGTGATTACCAAGTTGGGGAAGAAGTTTCAGATGGATCCTTTACAAGAACCTAATGAGGAGATGCATGTGGGGACAAGTGTGATGTTATTGAATGGGAATGAGTTTCTAAAAGCCATGAAGAAGGATAAAGGAGTCTGTTATGCAGTAATGGTTAAACCAAAGGATGAAACTAAGGAGAAAGTTAGTTTGCAACTAGAGATACAAGCATTGTTTGAAAGATACCATGACATAGTAAACAATGGGATGCCAAGTTCATTACCACCTATGAGGGATGTGAGTCATTAGATTAACCTCATTCATGGAGTAAATTTTCAAAACAAAGTAGCATATAAGATGACACCAAGTCAGAATGCAGAAATAGAAAAATAGATTCAAGATTTGTTGGATAAGGGGTTGATAAGGAAGATTTTAAGCCCATGTGGTGTGCCAATAGTACTTTCACCTAAGAAGGATGGAAAGTGGAGGATGTGTATTGACTCTAGATCTATAAACAAGATCACAATAAGATATAGGTTCCCAATGCCCCAGATGGAAGATTTGATGGACAATTTAGGAGGATCTTGCTACTTCTTAAAGGTGGATTTGAAATAAGGATATCATCAGATAAGAGTGAGGCTTGGTGATGAGTGAAAGATAGCCTTCAATACCAATGAAGGGTTGTATGAGTGGCTACTAATGCCCTTTTGCCTAAGTAATGCACCTAGCACATTCATGAGGCTCATGAATGAAGTGCTAGCAGAGTTTATTGGTAAGTTTGTAATAGTTTACATTGATGATATTTTGATCTTTAGCAGGTCCAAGGAGGAGGACATGAAGAATTTAGAGATGGTCTTAATGAAGAAACATCAAGATAAGGTAACGATAAATCAAGAAAAGTGTGAGTTTCTCAAAACTGGACTAGTTTACCTTCATTTTGTGGTTGCTAATGGATGTATGAAGATGGACCCTAATAAAGTTAAGTCCGTTTTGGAATGGCCTGCACCTATGTCCATAGGGGATGTTAGGATTTTCCATGGGTTGACCTCCTACTATAGGAATTTTGTGAGAAATTTCAATCATGTGTGTGCCCCTATAATTAACACCATAAAAGATGGAATCAAATGTAAGTTTGAATGGATAGTGGAAACAAACCAAAGGTTTGAAATATCAAAGAAAATAATTGCAGAGCTACCTACTCTCAGGTTTCCTAAATTCAATCAACTCTTTGTGGTAGAGTGTGATGCTAGTAAGTTGGCTATTGTAGCAGTGCTAAGCCAAGAAGGACATCCTATGGCTTTCTTCTCTAAAAAGTTAAATGAGTCTAAACAAAATTACTCCATCAATGATTTGTAGTTATATGCTATGGTTCAAGCCCTTAAGAAGTGGAGACAATAGCTATTACCTAGGGATTTTGTGGTCTACACTAATAACCATACTCTAATTTTCGTGAATGGACAAGAAAAACTTAATCAGAGGCACTTGAAGTGGGTAGAATCATTGTAGGATTATACATTTGTCATAAACAACAAAAAGGGGTTAGCAACAAAGTTGCACATGCTCTTAGTAGAAGAGTACTCACAATAAATGAGTTATAACTTCAAAGTATAGGGATGGATGATTTGAAGGACCTCTACAAGGATGAAAAGGATTTCAGGGAAGCCTATGAAACATGTGTGAAGTTTCAGTAGGGTTTCAAAGTGGATTTTAGTGAGTTTGTGTTGCAGGAAGGCCTTTTGTTTAAAGGTCACCTTATGTGTATTCCTCAATGCTCAATGAGGGAAAACATTGTCAAGGAGAAACACCAGGGTAGCTTGGGGGGGTCACTTTAGAGTGGATACGACTTTGGAGCAAGTGAATAGGAAAAAGGACAAAGAAACAATAGTGGGTTATACCAACCCCTATCCATACCCCAAAGGTCTTGGGAGTGTCTTAGTATGAAATTTGTTTTGTGGTTAACAAAGACACCTAGGGGTCATGACAGTGTATTTTTGGTGGTGGACCATTTTAGCAAAATGGCCCACTTAATTCCATGCAAGAAAAAAAATGATGCTTCTCAAATTGTAGGTCTATTGTTTAGGGAGATTGTGAGGATCCATGGATTTCCATTGATTATGGTAACTGACAAAGATAGTAAGTTTGTGGGTCACTTTTGGAGGACCCTATGGAATATGCTTCAAACAAACTTGTCTTTCTCTTTAGCCTACCATCCATAATTTTATGGACAAATGGAGGTAGTGAATAGGTCACTTTGGAACTTGTTTCGGTGTTTGACAAAACAACATGGACAGTCATGGGATCACATCATTTGGCAAGAAAAATTTGCATATAATGACTCCATCAATAGGAGTATTGCTAGAAGCCCCTTTGAAATAGTATATGGGGTAAATCCTATAGGAATATTAGAGCTGAGGTATCTCAACTTGAAGGACAAGAGGAGTGCTCAAGGAGAGTCATTTGCTGAACAAATGAAGGAGCTGCATGATCAAGTCAATAAGACTTTACAATCGCAAGTGGAGAAGTACAAATCCAAAGCTATTCAGACCAGTAGAGACTTGTAGTTCAAGGTTGGGGATCTAGTACTAATCTATCTTAGGAAGGAAAGGCTACCCAAGGGTCAGCCTACTAAACTGCTCATGAAGAAGATAGGGCCACTGAAGATTTTTCATAAGTATGGCAAGAATTCCTATGAAGTGGAGTTGCCTCCTAATTTGGGGATTTCACCCATTTTCAATGTTTGTGACTTGTACCCTTATAAGGGATCATCTCTAGACACAGGTCTGTCTACACTTGTAGATTTGAAGGATGTTGATTGGGTGAAAGATCTACCTACCCGAAAGCCCTTGCAATTGGAAAGTATCCTAGATTCTTAAGTGATAAATAAAACAAGGAAAGGTAAATACAAGGATTACATCATCAAACAGTAGGGCCTACCTAAAGCTGAGGCCACTTGGATGACAGAGTTGGACATTATGAAAAATGGGGTCACCATTGAAGACCTCCTCACTCAAGGGACTTAAGTTATTTTGTCCAGGGGAGTATGGTGCAGGGCACCTCCCTATTTGATGTTTTAGTAATTTTTAAGGTTGTTTTAGGTTTTTGTGTGTGTGTTAGAATAATACCCAAGGGGTTGGATGTAATGATAGTTTAACTTCATGCTTGTAAGAGGCTTAGTGCTCATTAGGTGTTTTGGGTCATTTTGGCTTCAAATAGTGTAAATTTTTCATTTTAGTGCAATATGGGTTAGAGGTGTGTATTAGGACCCTACATATCCTATTTTTTGTCTTATAAGTCAACATCAATGATCGAGTTGACAAATAAGGTCAAAATGCTCAAAACACAAAATGTTGCTAGCAACTTTGAAAGTTGCTCGATCAACTTTTGAAAGAATTTGAAAAATGTAGTTAAATTGGTTGTAACTACCCCATGCTTAGTATATGAGCATGGATTCAATTTTTGGTGAAGGTTAATGAGAATTTGGATTGAAACATTTACTTATGACACCCCTGTATAGAGGACTGTATCTGTATTTTAGTAATTTGCACTGTATCTTTGCTACTGTATGGCTTTGTATGAATTGACATAGGTTATCAGGATCCATGGAAGGGTAGTGTTTCCATTTAGCTTTCATTTTTATTATATAATTTTATTTCAATTTTTTTTAGTGTAAAGTTAGACTATTTTGTAGGTCATTGGTCTGACAGAGACAATACAGTGCTACGTAGCTAGAAATGGCTCTAACCCAAGAACCCTCTGGTGGAATTGACTAAAACCATGGGGGAAGTAGGGTTAGAGTCTATAGATAGGATTTTGGTTTTCTTTCTTGTTTTTTCAATTGGTTTCCTAGGACAAAAGTGAATCCCTATGGCTCACTGGTGAAACTAGGTGAGCTAGGACATGTAGAAGAAAGAATTTGATCAAGCACCCATGACCTTTTGGGAAAGACTTAGTGGAATTTTTAGATGAAATAGATAGTATCCTAAAAGGATTTTAAGGTGGGAGGAGGTGAATAAAATATTGGAGACAATTTTAACAATTATTCATGCTAACTAGTCTAGAGGCCTAATTAATAGGCTAAAATATATGGCCTACAAGAGATTAGTGTTTTGGGTGCTTTAAGAGGTTAGGATTTTTGATTCTAATAGTTTTGGGTGATGTCTTGAAGATATTAAAGTTTTTTTGTGGATTCATTTGGACATTTTGAGATAATTTGTCAAAAATCGCTGAAAATAGACCTACTAGGAATTGAGCAATTAGGCCTCCTAGTGAAATAATAAAGATTTGGATTGGTAAAGAGTTGGGGAGTTTTTGGATGAGTGTAGAATGACCAAGAATGGGTCAAGAAGTGTGTTAGGAGTCTTGGTGAATATGTGGGAAGATCCTACACTTAGGATTGGCATTCTAGGTGGAGTTCTAGTGGAGGAAGCTAGGCTTTTAGTTAACTAGTTTGACTAGTTAAGCTTAGAAACGTTGGAGTCTTCTAAAAAACAACTATACCTTGGAGGAGAAGTTGGTAGAGAGGGTATTGGAGATCCTAATTGAAGGAAGATTCAATAAATAATAAGCATTATATGGTTGGGTTAATCAAATAAGCACTTTGGAGTGAGGAAAATCTCTAGATTGTCAAACCCTCTGCATTAGATATCTTCTCTTGGGCCCGGGAGTCTGAGTCAAAGATGCATTCAAGAGCCACCATCTGGTTTAGGATGGTGTTGATTGGAAATTTTCTAATACCATCATATTCTTCACCTTTCCTGATATCATCATGATCTCTTTGTTCCACTATCTAATCCTCAAAGATGCCAACATTGGCCATGAAGGCCAGGATATGTTGATCATCCTCAAAAACGTAAAAGTGGGTGATATTATCTGGAATGGATGGGGTGGGGAACATCTCAACAAATAAATTCTAGAGCCGTGAGCTATCCATTGGCTCAATGGTGCTGGCGGACACAACAAGGGCATCTGGAACATAATTTCTTTTCCATGGAATAAGCTCGATACCAAAAGCATCAAAATCTTCAATGATGCTCTATTCCCAAATGTGGTACATGGCCAAACTATTGTCATGACAAGTATGTTAGCTCCTAGCCTATTTAATGATCAACTCTAAGTCACCCATTTCCCAGAGGTGGGTGATTCCCTCTCTTAGTGCGAATAGGAGTCCAAGGACCAAGGCCTCGTACTCCATAACATTATTTGTGTAGTCAAACTGCATCGTGCAAGATGCGAGGAAGGATATCCCCCACCGGTTGAAAAAATAAAAAGAAGAGCACTTATCTTTAATAATGTTGAAAAAATAGTACATCAGAGTCCATGTTGTAGTTGTGATCCAATTCTATCCTATTAAAATATGTAACATCTTTTCTTGTCTCTTTACATTATGTATATATATGTTTTTGAGTAGCTTTCACACCTCTTTAGGGTGAAAATACATAACCGTTATTACAAATTATTTTGAAAAAACAATAAACTAACTAAAAAATAACTACCTAACTTTTGGATTTGGCTTTGACCAAAAAACCAAAACACCTCATGAAAAGCTAATATCTCTGCTGGAGATAGGAAATTTGATTTCCCGAACTGGATCATTTTTAGATTTTTAATCGACCATCTTCAGCCTATGTCGGCATCATCTTTGTAGCAGGTCAAAATTCTAGCATTTTATGAAGGCTTCGATAAGTTAGTTCTACTTATTTGTGTCATAAAGCTTCCTTCTTCTGATTATTTTAGTATGGATAAAATTTCTCCTTGATAATTTATTGGGACTTCTAAATTCTCAAAATTTAGGGTACCAACAGTAGCTCTTTCTAGGGACGTACGCTCTCTATGAGCATAGAAAGATTCTAGCTATCTCTGGAGAAGAAAAGTATCCACACTTAATTTGATGCAAAGTGAAATTGGGTGGCCCGAGGCCCCCAAAAAATGAACACTACTTTCCTCTATCAAACACATAATTCTGATCATGTAATACTTTGGATGTCCCTAATACGATGCCACCATTCTCATGGACAATATTCATTTCTTTATTAACACATTTTGACTTTTGTTTACTCTTAGAGAAGTTAGTAGGTGCACTGTAGTCCTTGATAAATAGAATATCCCTATGCATTTGATCAACCCTACAAGTAAC
Source organism: Thuja plicata (assembly GCA_018584345.1). Lineage (NCBI taxonomy): Eukaryota > Viridiplantae > Streptophyta > Pinopsida > Cupressales > Cupressaceae > Thuja > Thuja plicata. The sequence continues at coordinate 398,749 of MU219803.1, read as the reverse complement.
TAGATTAATCTCTTCTGTGTGGATGCCTTTATGTACACAAGCTTCCTTATACTCAAGATGTTGTTTCTCTTCACAGAAAGGATTTGGAGATAAATCACATTTAGGAACTTCATTCTTATCAAGAATTTAATCAGATAGCATACTCGGATAATTTTTAGAACTAATATTCAACACATTGTCCCCATTATGTCTATTTGATTCCATTTCATCTTCGCATGTTTCATACAACTTCTGCTCATAGGATGAGATAATGCATTTCTCACTTTTTGAATACATATTTTGAGTGTTATCAACTTCAAAATCATCATTAGGCTTGCTACCTTCATCATGATGTTGATAGATTTGATTGTATAGAAAATATCCTTCACATAATGGATTCTAGAACATAGAGAACATAGATTTATCTTCTTCTACTTCCTCTTCAAACAGTGGATTCAGGAACATAGAAAATTTATGCACACCTTCATGAGAATTTTCATCAGGATCATTTGATGTTTCATCAATAAGACTAATATATTCATTGACATTATTTTCTAAAACTTCCTTTTTTTTATATGTTGTACGTTGTTCTATTTTATCTCCTCTATTTGATTTTTGGAATTTATCATCTCCTTCATCTAGTACTCCCTGAATATATACTGAACCATTAACTTTCTTATCATGATGAAAAAAAATTGACCACTCTTCTCAACATGTTTTTGATATTCCATGTCTAACAAAGCTGAAACTTCTCTTGTACTGAGAAGGTTTTCTTCCTCATCATCATGGTCATTGATACATGTTTCCATGCACATCTCATCATGTACAAATTCTTCTTCAATCTGATCCAAATTTTTATCCTCCATGTCATCACATGTATTATTATGGTTCTTAAGAATGGATGCTTATTTATCTTCTATATGACTAGTGCATTCATCTTCCTCACCAAGAAAATCAACAAGCACAAGGCCTTGTTCAATTTGAGCAATAGCCTTTCTTTTTCTATCTTCATCATCTTCTTCTAATATATGAACAAGGAACTTTACTGAAGGATCATCTGATGTAATTCCCAAATTTTTGACCTTTCTCATGATTTCCTTTTGTGACCGTTCTTATCAGCAAATATGTAAAAGACTCCCCTTCAAATCTCTCCAAGCTAAAAAATGCATCAAGTGGAGACATTTAAGAGTCCTCTTCCATATTGTGATCCTGAATCTTGACCTGTTCAAAATGCATATCATCATCACTTGCATCATGAAAAATTTTAAGAAACCATTGCTCAAGATCTCTCCATGATGATATACTTTGTTCAGGTGTCATGCTAAAAAGCAAATCTGCATGATCTGTCAATGATCTTACAAATAGTTTCATAATCACATCTTCTGCATAGATATGAAAATCTAGAATAAATTTCAAAATTGCGTGTAAATGCTCCATTGGTGATTCTAATCCACCTCCACAAAATTTTGGAAGATATTTTTTTAGTTTAAGGTGAAATTCTTTTTGACCACTAGGGATTTTATCAAAAATCAATGGTCTATATACTTCAAAAATATATTTTGGTCTTGGGTCACAAAATTTTCATACTTTATGTGAATATGTATTCTGGTACATACTGAATATCTAAATTTTTAGTAACTTCTTTCTTTATAGATTAGGTTATTTTCAATAGAGGCTTCACCTCTTTAAAGAGGTAAAATTTACTTATCTCCTTCTAGGTCTTCTCCCTTAGTACAGTCACTGACTGAAATGTTTTGTTAAATAGAGTCGCCACCTTCTCGCCAGAAGCAAAAAACTTACTATCTTCTGAGTTCTTATCTCCCGTAGAGTCTTAATTATATCACCATAGCTTATAGTTAATCTTCAAAATTGTCTTTCATAGACAACTCTCCAGTAGAGTCACCAATTTGTTGGTTCCCAAAAATGATGAATTCACTTTTGGCCAACTGACAAGTATAATGGTGATGCACCACTTGATACCTCTGCAATTTTGGCTTAATAAAGTCAAGGATGGTAGGGCTAAATTAACCTTGAACAAACAAATTCACTATCACCCCACTCTGTACACAAAACAAAGTTCCTCCAAAGGTGGTGAATGATCCTTGGAGGAAAGCAACAAATCTCCTGATAATCTCTACTCTATAAAGCTTGACTAAAATGGATTATACTAAGGAATGAAAAGTAATGCTTTTGAAATAATGATTAAATAATCTAAAAACAAAAAATTATGAACCAAGTGACAATTTCCAAATAATGATTAGATCAGTGTCTTCTAAATACTTGGGCTATAGAGTCAGAAAATTCTCAATCCTATGTACAATCAGAGACAATTTTAAAAACTTGCTTTTAATAAACTGAGACTATCACTTCATAGGCTTCCACTTGACTTATAATTCAAATCTATCTATATAGCTAATCTTATTAAATTTAACTCAAATTAAGAGACCGATAAAAAAAAAAAAACATACATAGATCTTTCAATTGATATTTAAACTATATATATTAATTTTCAATTCTGATACTCAGGGAATTTATCACAATGAAACACTCTATAAAATAGAATATCTGAAAGACTAATTGAAAATATATAACTTATAACCACAAATAAAAAGAAGAGCACTTATCTTTATTAATGTTGAAAGAATAGTACATCGCAGTCCATGTTGTAGTTGTGATTCAATTCTATACTATTAAAATATGTATTGTCTTGTCTTGTCTCTTTCCATTATGTATATATGATTTTGAGTGGCTTTCACACCTCTTTAGGCTGAAAAGACATAAACCTTATTACAAATTATTTTGAAAAAAAAATAAAATAGCTAAAAAATAACTACCTAACTTTTCGATTTGGCTTTGGCCAAAAATCAAAAACACCTCATGGAAAGCTAATATCTATGCTAGAGATAGGAAATTTGATTTCCCAAACTGGGTCATTTTTAGATTTTTTAATCGACCATCTTCAGCCTCTGTTACCATCATCTTTGTAGCGAGTCAAAATTCCAGCATTGTCTGAAGGCATCAATTAGTTAGTTCTATTTATTTGTGTCATAAAGATTCCTTCTTTTGATTATTTTAGTATGGATAAAATTTCTTCTTGATAATGGATTGGGACTTCTAAATTCTCAAAATTTAGGGTACCAACACATTTATCCTCCTAAATTCGGTGAGGGCCTACTTCATATTGGGTTCACTTTCTACCTGGATTTGGTTAGATTGCCCCTTCCAAGGGAGCCACAAGTGGGAGACGTCCATGGAGAAATACCCTTTGAGGGCCTTGGACCAATTTCAACTTAACAACATCCCATAAGTTTCAGGGATGTCCACCACTTGGATGTCTATTATGCTTGATATCTAGGGGTCTTGGATGACCTGAATCTGGATGTTCTTCAGCTCCCCTACCATTTTTATAGTAGTTTTGTCCAGTTTGACTACTGTACCTTTGGATGGGGTGGGAAAGAGTCTGAGCTTCTGGCATATAGATAAGGGCATGATGTTACTCGAAGGACCGGAGTCTACCAAGAAATTGTGTAGTTTCTTCCCTTGTATGTTCAAACCTAGTAGGAAGGGAGGATCCTCTGTGTTTCCCCAGAAGACAACCGTGTTGGCATCCTCAAAAGTGACAGTCTTGGGTGGGTGACTGATAGCTTCTAGGTTTCCCAAGAGCTTAAGAAGAGACTTCCTCTTCTTGGGACAATTCAACAAAACCTCCATCAAGTTCATGGAGGTGGTGGTTCTTTCTAACACTTTGGTGATGTTAAATGCTCTCCCTAGGTAAATTTGGCTTCCCTCGGCTCGATCCTTGGCTTGGTTAGAGCAAGTCCCTTTCAGTGCGAAGGAGCGATCAGTTGTGTTATCTCAGAGAGGGGTATCCTTGGGAGGTGTTGGCATGTAAAATGGTCCTTTACTAGCCTGAATTCAAGTGTTGTAGGGAGTCCTTCAGTTGGTGAAGGAATTTGCCTCAAAGGCCAGGATAGATTCAACAAAGAACCCCTGCAATTTAGGCTCTTCTTCATCCTCTTTGTTTGTCCCAAAGAAGACGGTCTCATAGGTGAAGGCACTGTGAGTAGGCTCTTGCTGCACTGATGTTTCTGGGGGAGTAGGATCAATAGGTTGTTGTCTTTCCAACTAGGAGATCATGATGATCTTCTCCAGTGTGGCACAGTTCACCTCAAAATGAGAGCTGATGTCATGCAATCTGCACTAGTTGGTTAGGGGGTGGAATTCTACAAGCTATGCATAATGACTGGGTCTAGCATCACCCTGAGTGATGTTTTTGTTTAGAGGAGGACCTCTTATGTTTGCATTATTGTTCCATTGATTTTTTGGGGCCGAGGCCCATTGTTGTAGTTTCTTCCTTCAGGATTGGTTTTTTTTTGTCCAGAGAAGACATTCCCTCTTTGGGAATTGGGGTTGTAGGCCATGGAAGGCCCCACCTTTAGTTGTCCCATGTCTATAGTTAGGGAGGACACTAATCACTAGAGGGATTCAACCTCGATGAACATCTAGGTGTTTGAATCACATTGTGATGGTTGTTGTGGATGGTTTGTGGGGAAAATGGTAGCAGCTCCCAGAGTTAAGGACTGTAATCCTCCAGCCGTGAGCGATTGGAAGAAAGGTAGTCCAAAGGTTTGTGTTAGTGGTTGTTACATTTTCTGTGGCTGGTTCCAAGGAACAAATTCCAAACCTAGTTTTTTCTAGGTTTGCGAAGGATAAACCTATCGGGTCTGCTGATCTATCAGCAGTGGTGGGCCCATGGCCATCATTGGGGCACCCATTGCTGGATTGGGGTTTTATCCCCTGGTGTAAGATATCCCACCGAGTATAATTTTGATTGGTAAGCTCTGTCCAATCTCATCAGGAGCTTTGTTAAAACTGTGGGACAACTCCAGGGCCAGGTTGTAAACCTTTGCCAGAGTATCCCAGTCATTGATGGTTGTGGTTCTCAAAAGGAGAGTGGCAATAATGGGATCTAGAGAATTAAGGTATGTCTAGATGGTGATGTCAGTGGATGGGATGAAGGTGCCCGTGCACCACTTCAAGATGCATTGGAACTGATGGTTGAATGTCGCAAGGGGTTTGTTTGGTTCCTTCCTCATGGAGATAAACTTATTGTGTGACCATTTAAGGTATCAATTTAACTCATTCTATCCTAAGGATCGAGAAAACATTTTGGTCACAATGTCTTTATGTTGGATCCAGTGTCATTTCATGGCATCTTTGTATGCCTGCACATGCTCCTCTGCTGTTCTAGGGCCTAGGTGCTCATATCTAGGGTAGATCTTTTCCAGATGAGGAGAAAGATCATTGGTGGCACTAGGAAACTGCCTCATTGGGTATCCAGTGTTACCGAAGTAATTTTCCATTGAGGGTGTTTGATTTTGGCTAGGTGGAGTGTTAGTCCTTGCAGATCGAATGATTCTTTCAAAACACATGGTAGAAAAAGGGTCAAATCCCACTAAAATATTGATTCCTAAAACTATGGCTTGGGGAACCCTCAGGCGGTGTAAATTTAAAATATTCTAAAGGGGACGAGCTCATGCCCTCCTTCTAGCACTATTTTCTATTGATGGGACTTTGTGATTAGTCTCATCAACATATGTAAGTTATCACTGGGTACTCGGGTACCAGCCAACTTTGCCTGTAAAGGTTTTCTGGGGAATAAATTCTTTGGGCCTTCAAGCACCTAAATGTCAGGTCTCAATGGTGTGGGTAGCTAAGTTGGGAAAGTGACTATTTTTCATTGGGGGGATAGCTAGTTTTGACTTGTCTTCTCTAAGGATTTTTTTAGTAGGTCAGGGTTTCATGCAAGCATGCATTAGTTTGACAAATAAACTTCAAAAGATAGATCAATTTTAGGATTTTGTTACTTCTACTTATAGTCATACCACATATTTCTAACTTCAACAATTCTCTAACACACTACACTAAATATTGAATGCATACAGAACCATCAGTTCATACATATTCAATAGCAAGGGGAAATAAGATCATCTAATCTACTAAAGCACTAGAGAAAAGGACATTAGAAACATACATCATGAAAGAGTTTGCTAATTCAGAGATTAGAAAGCCAACAATATCATTGCCAGAAAATCTTCCTTCTTCATAAACAAAGTGTTCCAGTAGCACTGGTGTGTACATCAATGGCTCCACGAGAGCATCTAACAACTAAGAACTACTGAGCATTGATCTCTGCAACTACTGAGAAACAAAAATCTGAATGCTAATAGTATTGGACTCTAAATCACCAATTTTGCTGACCCTTGAAATGAGGTCAGACTTCCTATTTATACAAATAGGTTACCCTAAAACTAACCTAATCTTACTATATACTCAACAATAAAATATATTTTCTGCTGGCCGGTACTACGTGCACCTCTTTATAATCACCTCAAAAAGAGTAGAGGTCTGACATATCAGAAGAATAAGATAAGAAGAAAGGGTGGAAGAATTGGCCTCGAGAAGAGTGTAAGAGAAAGAAAAGAAGAAATCTGATCTTCCTAGAGTTTGAGGCTACATGCTTCATTAATGAAAAATGTGGCTCACTGTCTTCAAAGTGCCAGGTAGTTAATACTGGAGGGGTGCCTTGGGAGAATCACCTATCAGTGCCATCCTTCAATCTGACATACCTTTTTGGGATCACCCACTTTCTGAAACCCTTATTCACTGCTGGATAATGACCCGTCAGCTCTGGGGAACCTAGAAATGGGTCACTGAAAGAATACAAAATTGTTGGATCCAAAATTCTAGAGTTGAGGAGCTTACGCTCAAAGAATAATGAATGCTCAAAATACACCCTGCTGGTGAAAATTCCCTAAATCCAGAGAACTTTGCTGCCCCTTATTGTTCTTGAATGCCTCCAAAATTTGGCTAATGCCATCTCCATCTATGTCTTTGATTCTATTCCACTGGTCACGGACAATTCCAAACTTCTCTTCAATATCTTTGGTGCCAACCTAGAAATCATCTACTAATTTCACAGAGTCATGAGCTCGGAGCATCATCTTAGATATTCTTGATAGTTTCCTTTCATCGAAGTCTCCGACAGACTGATACCGGGACTCCATCAGCTCATCATATTTACTAAGGACATAGTCCTCTAGGGAACAAGTCCTAGTGGTGAAGAGATAAACTTGTGAAATCCTTCCAATGAATGCTTTAAATAGTTCCAATCGATACAAAACCACTAGGAATTTCTCCTTTAGGGTCATGACCAGTTGCTTGCATACCTCAATTTTGAGGCCAAGTCTGGAGTACTAGGTCTGGAGGAATTTGAATTATTCCTCTCCAAAAATCCCCACCTCTGTGATGGCCTCTTCCCCAGAGATGATGACTTCATCTAATCTGGTCCTCCACCCTTAATATCTCTCTAAGTTCCCTTCCCATAGGACAATGGCATTGGTTACTTGGCACAAGAGATTATTGGCCAAGTAGAGGTCTGGGAGTGATACATCTAAAAAATTTCTTACGACCTTGATCTTCTAAGCGATCTACCCATCTATAGCCTGTGCCTTCTTCTTCATGTCCCTAAGAACATCCATGTCAACCTGCAGAAGTGGTGGTCCAAAGGTGGAGGCTTCCAAAAGAATTTTAGTCAGTGGTAGCGTAAGCTCTGCTAGAAGTCCAAGGAGATTTTTATATTTGCTCTTTCCTCCTTTAACCTCTGTGATTGCATAATATTTGGCTCTTGTGGTTGCCACATCTATATCAGGGGGAGGTGTTTCAATTATAGAAATTGTTCTTCCTCTCATACCGGTTGGGAGTGTATGGACTATTTGGGTCTTTTTGGGCTTCTTGGCCTCTACATTCTAGGCCATTATCTCATCCAAGGAGAGGGGGACACCTGTCCCAGCTGCTAGGGCCTTCATTTTTCTAGATTCCACCAGCCATTGTGGAGGCTAGGGCGGATTTTCCACTGAGGCCTAAGTGTTGAAACCCCCTTCAGAGTATGGCATCACATTCCTGGTATATGCAATTTCATCAAGATCTTTCTCTTTTTATTAATCATGTGCCTTCTCTCCAGATGCTTCAATGTTTTCTACCTTAGTGGCATCCTTGTCAATAGTGTCAGGGACCTCATCTCCACTGGCACCACCATTACCTCTATCACCAAAGATTTACCCATCTTTCTCAGCATTAGTTGAATCAATATTTATATCTTTGGGGTTTCTCCCCTACTCGTGTTGCTATTATTCCTCTTTGGCATCATTCACTAGGACATCCTTCTCCATTGGAACATTCTCTAGAGGTGGCGGAGGTGTCTAGCCAATTTTTGACTGTTGGGCTGCTGAGACCACCTCGCCGAATGTACTCTTTCTCACTTGGTCACCCAGAGTAACCAAAGGTGTTTGAAGTGTGATGGTTGGGGGTACAGTTGATCCCATAGGTCTAGTTTCCCAAGTTTTCAGTCACTCATCATTTTCTTTCCTTGATTCTACCTTGGTCACCTGGACCAACATTTCCTTCCATTTAGATTCCCTTTGTTCTTTTTCTTGTTCTGATTCTTTTTCAGGTTCCTAGACCTCTTGTTCCAGGATCACCTACTTTTCTTGTGTCTCCCCTTTATCAGGGATTATCTCCACCTCATGTGTGGCTATTTATTCTACTTCCTTATCTATCTCCTTATGTAGGTTCATGAGCTCATCCATCCCAAAGATGTTGTCAAAGTCGTCGTGCAGGGGAGAGGTCTCTAAAATATCATCCAATTTGGGGGAGTCTGAACTCACTTCAACTGGGGGAATATTGGGCATGTCGGGGCCCCTATCTATGCCTTCGGGATGGGCCACCTTCTACTTATTTATTTGTAATAGAACCCCATCATCTAGAATATCTGCAGACTTTTCCTCTACAAATGTTTACATGCTCATAAGTGCTACCAACAACGGGGATCCCATTGGGTGAGCAGATCCTACTAGATTTGCTAGGAGACCGTGGGAAAGCTAGGTGCTTATTTTTTGGCTCATCATCCTAGATGACTCCATCTATATTTTTATTTTCTCCATCATGGGGCGTGGACCCTGGGAAGGCACTTGGGTCAGGGTACTTTCTTTCTCCTTCCCCTTGCTTCTACTTGATCCTATGGCTCTGGAGGTTGAAGCAGACCCCCATAAAATTGGACCCTTATAGGTGCTCTTTGGGAACACCCTCTCAAAATACATGTGACTATTATCAATGATGAAAAAACTCACATCCTTAATCATTAAGTTCTCCAGGGTGTCCCAATGTACCAGAGGGAGATCAAACTTGTCGATCTCCTTCTCTTTATATGATGGGTCCTCTAGAGGCCCATTGTCTATAAAATATTTTAGGAAACCTCAAAGGCCAAGGGCCTTCATTAAACCTTTGGACATCTGGGAGTTTTGTTAGGCCCAGAGATCAAAACTATCCTAGCAATATACCTAGAAATCCTCAATGTCATCTTTGTGTGGCGTGAATTCCTGGGGTAGCGTCTCTCTTATCTTTCCTACCAGATCAAAATTGCTTCTTGTATGGTGGAATTCCACCACTCCTAGAATCTTTAACTCACTGTTGGCCTCCTTGGCTATTGTGAGACTACAAGAATAGTTCCCACAAGTGATCAGGAATAGAATTGATATGACCTTTTTAAAGGAAAAGAATGTGTGGAGCTCTAGGATTTGCCTGCAGAACTCCAAAAGAATAATCCTATCCCAGCAATGTCTAGGGAGTAGGTAGGGTTTCCTAGATAATCTGATCACCCAAATGTAAGTATGCTGGTGGAATTGAATAAAATAGTTTCCATGAGTGCTCACCAAGTTCATTTCCTCCAATGATAATCGGTACCTGGTGTCCCGAGTGATTGTCAAAATATTGTGGTAGATGAACGCGTTGTTTACCCTGCAAAAATTGGGGAAACTGAGTTCCCACTAAACATGGGGATAATGCTCCCATAGAACCAACTATCTGGTCTCATTCTAGAGAATTCCCATTGTCTACAAACCCCAAAAAGTGGGTCTCTATTGGTGAGTGCCCACAATACATATGAATTCATGTAGAACTTTGAGTGCTGGAGGACATTCTTCAACTGGGAGTCTACATGGTTGGCGATGATGGTCACCTAGTCAAAGGTCTGACTATGGGTGGTGATGCAGTAGAGAAAATAATACATCCATGCCAAAAATTCTTTGATATGGGGCTCTCTGAAGAGCCTGCACGAAAATATGATTCCTACCTAAATGCACTCTTTAAAGTCACCACGGGGAATCTCCAGCTTTATCTTCTTATAGTACCTTTTTGGGGAATTCAGCTAGCGAGTATTGAGATGATTTTAGGTGAGGAGGGAGATTTCCTTGAACTCCTTTAGTGATATGGACTGAGAGATAACAATGGATCCCTTAAACTGGGGGATCCCCAGCCCTGAAGAAAAAGCTACCGCATCTAGATTGACAATGGCCATCGGGTAGTGCAATGGTAGTGGGTCAGCAAGAAAAACAACTTGGGTGGGGGCATTGTAAAAAATTTCCAAATGAAGGATCAGCTCCGGTGCTTGCACTGAGGATGGGATACTTCTAGCTTTGATGATTCTAGAGGTGGCCACGTTCTTCACCATGTCATCTTCAACAACCCTCTATTGGTACATGGTTTGGACCAAGCTCTACATTTTAGCACAAAGTCCAGGCTTGGTATCTATGATTTCCTATAGTTTTTATTCCATTTTTGACCCCACAAGAACACCCTCCCACAGTTACTTGGATTTTAATGGAAGTTTGGCAAGCATCTTCTCTACTTTTGTTTTCGTGGCTGCCCAAGTAGAGGTAGTGGGAAGTTCCAGACTTCTAGGAGGATTTCTTACTTTAGACATGTTGGGATTGCCTGCAACCTACAAGAATAGAGAACCCTAAGTACATATAATATGATAAAAATACAACATTTTAGGGACTTTGGGGAATTGACCTCCATCCTACACCTGTTTAAAGAATATTAGTATGCATCAAAATCCTAGAACACCAAAGTTAGCAAGGATTAGATTTTGACCAACGCCTGAAGGCTCTGGGGTATCAGTTTAGGTGACAAAAATGGGATGAAGACCCAGGGACTTCTCAGCATCTAGAGTTTGGGGAAACTAGTCGTTATTCACGTGACCAACAGTGAGCTATACTTGGCTGACATGGGTTATCACATGGACATGCAACACATGAAATAAAGAATCTTAATGAGGACAAGTGGGATGACATGAGGGAGTTCATCTTGCAATTAATCCCACCATTAAGATGAAATGACAATAGAAGAGAGAAAATCTACCATGGTTGGAATGGGGAAGGTGTTGTGTTTGAACCAGGCAGGCGCACATGAGGGTGAGCTTAACAAATTGGGTTAAAACATAAAAAGGGCAAAGTGAACTCACCATAAAATAGGATTGATATACACTAATATACGCCAACTATAGAAGGTTGAAGCCCAACAAGGACCGAAGCACAACTCATAGGCCAACATAAAACTAGCCTATATACAACCATTTATAGATAATTACAAAATGTATAGAGTATATACAAGTTATTTACACTAATTTACAACTGTGAACAGGATGAATGACCCTCTGGCAAAGTCGTCCCACAAATGGGAGGTGATAGTAGACAAACAAGAACAAAAAAGAAACAAAACAAAATGGAAATTAAAAACCTGAAAAACTAGAAAGCACGACAAGCATGAAAAAGTAAAAACTAGGAAGAACAAAAGCCAAAGGAAGAGAGCCGAAGGGCCTACCTTAAACATGGAGAATGTAGGGAGGATGAGCATGGGAGGTTCTCTGGAACTAGATAACCTTGAAAGGACCACAAACTCAACATTTTTAATCATTGTTCAAGCACTTGTTAATCACTGAGAGCAACTCGCACTTAATATCTATTTGATCAACTTAATCACTCTAGTAAACTCTAGATAATTTGTTCCTAGTAAAGTGTGGAAGTAACAGGTGAAACCTATTTATACCATGATGGTAAAAACACATGTTTCCTTCTTATGAAAATCCCAAGAAAGGCAAACCTCCAGACTCTAGGCCTGGGGGTTCCATGCCACCGTATCCTCTAGCAAAAGAGGAAATGGTGACAGAGAATCCCAGAGTCCGAGATCTAGCCAGAACAAAGGGGAAACACTCTAGGACTTGGGCCCGAAGAAAAGAGAACCAAAAAGAAAATAAAACAATCCTCAATGTAGCAAAGGCTAGAGGAAAACAAGAGGAAGATAAATAAGGCAAAGAGCAAAAAGGGGGACCCAACATTTTGCCTACAAAATGTAGGGACGGGTATGTAGGGCATAACACCCATTTTAGTTCTTCAAACCCTCTAGGGGTCTTTGATAGGGTAATATGATATCTCCTATTCTTTTTACTATCATGGTGGAGAGCTTAGTGAGAAACATCTAGAGCTTTGTAGCTAAAGGAAAAATCCATGGTTTCAAGCCCACTTATTCTAACCTGATTTTCTCTCATGAGAAATTTGTGGATGACACTATCACCATGAGAGTAGAAATAATGAAAGAAGATAAAAATATTAAAATAGCCCTGAATACCTAAAAGGCGGAAACATGTTAGAGGATAAACTAGAATAAAATCTCTCTGCACTCTGTTAGTACCCCGTTGGATAGGAAAAAGAATATTGTAAATATTTTAAGTTATAAAATTGTGGAATTCTCCTCCACCTATCTTGGTCTTCCTTTGGGTCTCAAGCTGCTTGACTCCTTTTGGACCCAAATGGTGGAAAGATTCAATAAAAATATGGTTGGATGGAAAGGGGCTTTCCTGAGTCTTTCTAGAAAGGTTCTCCTTCTCAAATCTAAACTCCAAAACCTTCATGTTTATGCTCTTAGCCTATTTAAATCCTTTCTAAATGTGTTGAGGATATTAAAAAGATTCAAAAACATTTTTTGTTGTCTAGATTTGAATAAAGACAGTGTATTACTCTCCTTCCCTTGGAAAATTTCTGCAAACCCAAAAATTAGGGAGGCTTCGGGATAAGAACTATTAAATTTATTATCAAAGGTCTTTTATCCAAACAAATTTGGAGACTCTTTGGAGAATAAAAAGAATGGATCTCTAATTGGAAAAAAAAAAGTATCTCCATGCTCAACCCTTTGAGGAAGAAAATTTTGATGCTGACTTTTATATAAATGGATCTAACATTTCAAACTTAGTCTGAAGGCTACAAATTTTGTTTCTATGAATAGAATCTGGATTTGGGTGATGGTATTATAATAATGTTTTGGGAAGATTGGTAGTTAATGGATAAACCCCTTGCTGAAAATCATAACTTAATTCTTAGGAGTGACATTTTCAAAAATATATTTGGGGGATGTATTAAGGACTACTAAAGAAATAAAAATTGAGTTTCTCTTTCTCAAATTGACCAATTTCCCTTGGGAATTGACATTTTTCTTTCCTCTAAGTTCATGTCTAGTGGCTTTAAGGACAAAAATGTTTGGGGAAGCAATCATGATAGAAATAATTTGGTCACTTTGGCTATATCCTTAGAAATTTAGACTTTCGTACCCCAACCGTTATTGGTGACTTCCTAGATGAAGAAACTTATTCCAAAAATTAATATTTTCTTTTGGTTGTTTCTTTAGAATAAGCACCCTACTTTGGATAATCTTTGTAAAAGGGTATTTTATTTTCCTAATAGATTTTTTCTTTGCTGTTGGGACACATAATCTTCTCTTCATTTTCTTTTCCACTGTAGCTTTTCTTCCCAACTTTGGTCTTCCATTTTTCAAAAGTGGAATTTATAATGGATTTTCCCTAACTCTATGGAGGATTGTTTTAATCAATGGAAATGTCCTATCTAAAATAGAAAATCTAAAGATCTCTGGGACCTTGATGCTCCTCTCTTAATTTGGAACATTTAGAAGGAACATGATAATAGGATATTTAGAGAGAAATTTTGAAACCTGTTATTTTGGAAGATAAAATCTTTAGGAGTCTATTTAAAATCCTTTACAGTCCTGATAAGGCTGGGCCTAATATTTTCAAGGACTATGAGCAATGCTATATTTTATCTACCTTGATGAAGAACACTTCCAATCCCATGGATGGGGTTGTTTGGATGTTCCCACCTCATCGCTAGGTGAAGGTCAATTTTGACAGGGCTTCAAAAGGAAATTGTGCTACTGCTAGTTTCGGTGGGGAGATTAGAAAATCTTGTGGAAATTGTGTTTCTATTGTGGCAGGCCCTATAGGCATAAAAAAAGTCACTTTGTTGAAGCTATGGGAGTTCTAAAAGCCATCAAGCTGGTTAAGGATCTCAATTTTGATAATGTCTGAATTGAGGGGGATTCAAGTATCATTATCAAAAGCTTAGATAGAACTAATAAAGTTTCTTGGGAAATTGAAAATATTATTAATAGGGAACATGACATGTTGAATTCTTTTAATAATGTGCACATCCGTCATGCCTATAGGGAAGTGAATATTGTGGCGGACAGTCTTTCCAATTATGGTGTTAGGTCAGATGTAATTAATATTTTGAATGGGGATAACAAGTTGCAAGAAAATATTAACACTCTAATAATATTTCACATGACTCATGGAAAGGAGGGAAAGATATGTATGAATGATGAAAATGACAAGAATGTTGCTAATCCCTAAAATCGTAGAGATAGGTTGAATATTGGAGGTGAAAAAGCTATTAATAATTTACCTTTGGATTATTTGTGGGTGTATTTACCTACAATAATTTGTATTCTCTAGATTTTATCTTGCTATAGTTATGAGTTAATATCTGATTAGGTGAAATACTTGAACATGTTGGACAAAATGGATGGTCATCTTAGAAGAGATGAACCTAACGAGTACAGTAGGTGGAAAAATGAGATTGGAGTTTGAAGAAAATTTGTCTAAGTATGGGTTCACTCCATTCCTTAAGTATCTCCATGGGTATACAAAAAAAAAATGAAGAAAGTGGTGGAAAAAATGGCCAAAATTTTGGATAATGGTTTCTTTATCTTGTTTGGCAGAAAGCTTTTACGCTTTGCTGATCTTATCGTAGAGGTTTTTGGAATTCCTAATGAAGGTATGAATATTTATCGGGATAGAAAAATATCTGAGAAGGTGTTGGAATAATAGAAGGGTTTTGTACTGGAAGGGGAGGGGTGAACCAGTGCCCTTAAATTTTTTTATCAATTAACCTTTAGTAACCATTTCTTGCATAACAGACAATCGTTGCTTTTCTACTTCATGCATTCAATATCATAGCTAAAATTTATATGTATGAATACAAACATTGAAACATCCATGAAATGCATTAACACATGACACAAGTATTTGGTAATGTAGAAACCCTTGTTAGAAGGTAAACATTGTGGTGGTGATGAAACCCACAAAGCTTCACTATCTGTCGAGTGGAAGGTGCCTATTAGGGCTAAAAGTTGTGATCACTTCTCATGATCTTACTTTGTTAGGAGTAACATGTTTAGAATTGTTAAGTCTAAATGGTTAGGATATTTTAGAAACACAATGTATGTGTGCAATTGGTTAAGAGATTTAGATAAAGACTGGTAAGTCCACCTTCTTGAAGGATTTTACTTCTTTGTAGGATTGTTAGAGAGTAACAAATATGTATGACCTGATAGCTTAGATTATTGAATTGCTAATTGCAGATCTACTAAGTTTAGAAAATATATGTATCACCTATTGTGATGAATAATGCCTTTGTTCTGCTTGGTAGTCTTGAATGTAGTTCTTCATAACTGAATTCTTCTTTATCCATCCTTCTGCATGAAAACCTAATTCTGACCTATAGATGTCCTTGATAGCTACAATCATCATCTTCTTGATTTCAATTAATACATCTATATACAAGATTTTGACCTAATTAGGTTTCACACTTTTAAAAAAAATCTATGATCAAAGGTTTACAACTTGACCTTGATCTACTAGTTTGCATGAATAAAATTAGTTTAACTAATTAAATCCATCATTTACACTTTTATTGATCCAAAAGAAATGGCTGTCTAGCTAAGCATAAAGCTATTCTAAGGAATAAAGTGCTTTAGCTAATGTGTAGTTCAAATATGTTTTTCCCAGTGAAATGTTGTGTCATAGTGTAGACTTGTGCACATTGATGTCTTTGTATACTAGTGTTCTATTATGTCTCTATAGACTAATTATCGGTTGATATACTATTTGATGTTCAAAAAATATTGGTGACCACTACACTTGGTAATTATTGGGCTTGTTAATCATTGTTTCTCAGTGGGTGTTGTCGCTCGGTGACCATGACCAACCAAAACTATTTGCTTGTATACTAATGACAACTTTTGTTTCTTTAAGGATTGTCAATCTCCCCCTTTTTCATTAGTATCAAAAATTGATATGTACAATATATATACCAAGTTTTGTGCTTTTACAATGACTCCCCTATTTGCATTCCTCGGTATGTAGATACAATTTATGTACATGTTTCCCCTTTTTTAAAAGTAATGATAAAGATGTATAACTTATATACCATCAAGTATGTGCAAATAATATTTCTTAATGGATTCCATCATCTTCACCCGTTTCTCCTTCAGGTTCTCTAGGGTCATTTGCTCCAATGTGATTTGAGTGTGCATGTCATAGATGCTCTCTACTAATGACATCTGCGGGGTGGAAATTAGTGTATTTTCTATTTTCATATGTGTTATCACTAATGTGAGATTCGGTAGTAACATAGCTTGTATCTCAGTTACTTAATCTCTAATTTTTCTTTCTTCCTTTTGTATTTCAAGTCTTAACCGCTTAAATTCATGTACCTCTTCATAATGTTGTTTGAATGCATTTGGATCAGTTGAAAGACTTTGTGCACTAGCTTTTAGATCTTCATTTAATTTAGCTATTTGTTCATCGTGATCAGTGGTGAATTTTTCAATAGTACACAACTTTTGAACTAAGGTAACTAGTTCTAAAATAATAGGATCTAATGTAGTTACCAGTTCAAAAAGTTTCACCTTGTTTACTGCCACTTCTTGGTTGATTTTCTATTTTAGCCTGTAGTGATACTTTTCTTCTTCTCTTTCCTCAATGACCTTCTCGGCATCTACATTATATTGTGTTATTTGTTCAGTCAGAACTTCTAGTTGATCAATAATGGGTGCATTTTGATTAATCTATGTGTTAGGAACTACCTACAGTAGAATAGCCTTTGTTGTTTCGAGGACTTGTGTATTTTTGTGTTCCATTTTGAGCTTGTCCTTTTGTTCTTTCCTTTTTCGTATCTCCCAATACCTTGATAATGACTCGAGATCAAGTGGTCATGCATAGTAGTTGGGTATGTCTATTATCTCATCAAGTGTAATAGGGGCTTTACTTTTCTTGTTCTTGTTCTTCTTCTTCTTCAAAATGTTTCTTGATGCATGAGAATGAGGTATGATAGCAAGAGGCTTTTATTGCTCGGTTTATGTCAATGATTTCTTTGGAAGTGTGGTTCCTTGGCTAGGTTGTTTGGGCAGTACCTATTGGTTCATTGTAGACATCTCTACATAAACCTTTTCTTGATCTGTGAACTTTTCTACCTTTCCATTTTCCTTAGTGGGTGCATCACTCATTTTATCCCCTCCACTTTTATCTCTCATGTCACCTTGCTCCTCAATTTTTTCCATTGATATGTCTACTTCAGTGTTAGGTGGTGTCTGTTGTGATGCAGTCATTGTATCTATTGCTTGCATCAATAAAGCCATATTGCCTTGTATTTGAACATGTACAACATCACTAGTTTCCTATTCACTTATTTGCTTGGTGGCAATATTGACTTCTTGATACACCTTGACATTATCATTAAAATCTCCATAAGCTATATAATGTATTGTTATGTCTTTTGTTTCTCACAATGATTGCAATATTTAATGAATATCATCCATATCTTTACTTGCCTCTATGGTTTAGTCAATTGGATTGAAATCCTTGGTGTCATTGAGGAAAATGTGCTCAGCGGTTAGTGTGGCCTCCTTCTCCTCAGTGTGAGTAGTCTCGATTATAGCTAGAACCTTCTCAGGTGGATTGAATATTTGTGTCCAAATCTTGTTTCTTTCTATGTCAATATCTCAAAGCTTGTTCTGCAATACCTTGTAACCTCTTGTTTTTGCAGAAATTTTCTTGTTGTACTCCATCATTGTTGCGTCAATTCTTCAACTGTGGAGTCAGGCATGAATGTAGTTAAGGATTTATCCCTCATCTATTTTTCCATATGCAATGCATATGTCCATGTAGATGATATTTTTATCTTGTTTCTCCTATGGAATATGACAGCCAAATTATAGAGGTACATATTTGTAAGCTACCATCATCTTAATGATTCCTTCTTCTATTTTATTCTGATCCTCGGTAGACATATTTACCCATTGTCTAGTTTTATGATGTTTTAAGTGGCCTGTGTTAATGATTAACTCTGGAATTTCATCAATTATCGTTGGTATTTTGGACTTTTCTTCTTGGATCCTTTGTTCTCTCTCATCTACTTTAGTATCATCCTTTTCTTCTTTACCTCTTATATATTTCTTTCATTTTCTAGGCTCGATTGAGGCTTTAGGATTTCTTTTCATATATGTTCTTACTGTACCTTTCTTCAATGGTGGTGGGTCTACCTTAGTTGTTTTTCTTCTTGTCCTAGATGCTGCTATTACATTAGTAAATTTTCTTTTATTGCCCTTTGGTGGCTCTACATCTGATTCTATATACTCATAAAGACTTACTTCTTTACCTTCCACAATAGGTGACTATTCCGTGGTGACATCTGTTATTTGTTCTAACTCTTCGTCAATTATTGAGATTTTTTTCTTAAGTGATTTTTCCATTTGTGTTTGTTTCTTCCCTATTTTCTTAACAACTAAGCTAGTATTTATTCCTAACTTGGCTTCCTTATATGTACTAAATCTACTTATATATTTGTCAACTGGTTCATTCAGTAGGTCTTTAATGGCTTTTGTACTCATATTTATGTCAATCTCATATTCCAATGGTGGTAACCATGCTATTCTTGGGTTGGAAGCTTTAATGAGTGTGGTTTCGGTGTCAACTACAAAGGATATCTCATCTTTGTATTGTTCAACCAACTATGCAAGAATTCTTATCCTTTTCTGCATCCTATTCTCAAATGTTGTAAAGTAGTCATCCAATACTGGAATGGAACCATCTCTTAGTGATTTAATGTAATCACTAATCTATGTTGTTATTGATCAATTGGTGTCCCAAAGGACATTATCGACTAAAGGAAAGAAGCTCTTAAAGTAAAACAATTTGCACATTAATAAAGAAAAAAACTTACATGTATTAGATCGTGCTGATCTAGTTTTTCTCATGTTTTCCTCTAGTTGTTTCAATAGTAGGTCAGATAGGTCCAATTGCACACCTTTCTTAACTATCGTGTATGGTGTGTCAAATGATCCAAAAGAAACATTTTTCACTCTACTTTATTGAAATATCTTCTATCCAATCACATATGCACCAAACTAAATTTCAGGGTCGATGATTGAATTCCCTTTCAGATCTTTGTCGTTCCATTCAACTTCAATTAATTTTTCAATCTCAGGGCATCTAGGGTGCCTTAGGGATTTTCCCTTCTCAGTGATTGGGTAACCAGTCACTACATGAATCACATCCTTTTTGATTGCCTTAGGTTCATCTAACCACACTTTACCATTATGCACTTGGATGAGAAAAATGCATATCCATTCTATTTTGAATTCTTTCGGGAACAATAGGGCATTGGTTAACCCTTTTAATTCAATTTTTTTCTACTCATCCTTTAGGTTTCCATACTTGCATAACTTCTGATAATATTCTTTAAGTTCAACATCTCCAATCTTTGCAACTTTGGAGTGGATGTATGCTCGGATGTCTTTAATCAGTAAAACCCGAGGTGGGATACTCAAAAAATCTCCCTTATCGTCAGGTTGTGCAACAACCTCAGGGAACAACTTTTAGTTAAGTTCTTTGTAGGTCATGTTCTTGATTAGAATGACCTTCTTGTATTTTTCCATCTTGATCTTTTTAGTTTGGGGAGTGGTTTCCATTGTTCATCAAATTAGGGATTTTTGCAAATGAACTATTAGCTCAGTTAGTCTAGATACTCATTGGATGATTGATGAGAATGCTCGTGATCTATTGGAGTTGATATGAAGGTGTTGTAAATCGCTTTGCAATGTTTTTTATCTAAATCGCTTCTTCAATCTACAATCTTCTCTTTAATATTGGGTAAATGAATGAGTTCATGTTTTCCCTTTTTATCAAAAAATATACCCTAAGTGGTGCATTAAATGCTTCATTTACCACTCAGTTGACAAAGTGTAGATGCTCGGTTAACACACCAAAGTCTTCAGCTTGATGAGTATACAATACTCAATACAAAGTGTTAACTCGATTGTCTTCCACATGTTTAGTGACCTGTAGTTTATGCTCGGTTTATATTAACCGACAAGAATAGATTCACAAAACATAACATGCAATACCATAATGCATCTTCATTCATGCTATTTAGCATATTTTCAAGGAATATAAGAATTGGTGAAAAATACAACTTTGTAGAGTGTAGTTCCATACTTACTTGAATTTCTTAGGTGGGGGTGGTGGAATTACCCGATCCATTAGATCAAGTGTCACCAACTTTAGTGCTTGGGCCAGCATTATAATAGTTTGAAACTCTCCACCATATTTGGTATCTCATTCTCCTGATGTCTTCAATAGTATTTATATTTGCAAAAGTGATTGACTCTATCACTCGGTCTCTATAGTCCTTTCTTAAGTGACTGACCTTATGACAATGTAAGCATGCCATTCTAGGGTTAGTCAAGTTTCTAGATCTTCTTGTCCATTTCCTCATATAGTTAGAAACTATATGTACATATCTGCCACATGCTGTGAAATTTACCCAAGTGTTTTAATCCCAGACATATGTATTACTAACTCTTCTCTGTTGATATGCATTTTCTTGTTCTTTAGGTTTCTAAAATTTATTTTTCCTTTTCCTGCATTCATGAGATGTGTGGCCATGTATGTTACAAGTAGAACATCCTTTTTCCATGTAAGATTTATTCTTTGGTTTGTTCAGCTTAGATCTTCATTCATGTGCTTTGTGTCCATGCTTGTTACAGTTATAACAATTACCTATCAATGTAGAAGTAGTTTTTGGAATACCTTTTTCTTTTCTCTTGCAAACATTTGATGTGTGTCCTAGTTTTCTACAGTGATTACATGAATGCTTATTTTAACTTGGATTTGTCTAGAAATTCCTTTCATCATCTCTATTTGATGACTCTCCATGTTCAGTATACCCTAAACTGATATTGTTGTTGAGTCTTCTTTGTCCATTCATAAATTCATCCATTCTTTTCTTCATGCTTCAGTTTCTCAATTTATTCTTTTTGTTCACCAATAAATTTCAATTTTCCATTAAGTTCTATGTTCACTCGGTTGGCCTCATGACTCATAAGAACTATTTGGTTGGTGATCTCAATATTATGTTAAGTAAGTCTTTGTATCTCAGACTATTTCTCTTGCAATTTTTTAAGTAATCTTTCTCTTGGCATCAATAGCCAAAGTTCTTTCTTGTTCAGCTTGTCTTGCATTATTCATAACATCAATCATTCTTACCATATGTGTCTCTTGACTGATCTGCAGTACTTTTACTTATTCAGTCTAATGTTGATTGATTTCATGTAGATTTTTAATTCCTCATTGAGATGTGGCAGATGTATTACAAGATCCAGATTCAGATGAATCAAATAGGACAAGTATCTCTTCTTCATGATAATGAGTTTCATTGTAGTTAAATGTCATGAATTTTCTTTTAGCCAATAACTCTTTCATTTTGATTCTTTCTTCTTTGTATTACTCAAATCAAATTTTTATTTTCACTTTCTGATTCTCAATATTTTTATGAAGCTTATACCTTTCTATTGTATGATATTTTTTCTTAGGTAATTTAAAGTTTTCCAAATAAGAGATCTAGCTCTGATACCAATTGTCAGAATAATGTAAGGGTGTTGTACTAGGACGGTGGGCTGAATCAGTGCCCTTAAATTTTTTAATCAACCTTTAGTAACTATTTCTTTCATAACCGACCATTGTTGTTTTTCTACTTCATGCAATCAATATCATAGCTTAAATGTAAATGTATGAAAAAACATTGAAACATTCATGAAATGCAATAACACATGACACAAGTATTTGGTAACACTGAAAAACCTTCTTAGAAGGTAAATAATGTAGTGGGGATGAAACCCACAAAGCTTCACTATCTACAGAATGTAAGGTGCCTTTTAGGACTACAAGTTGTGATTACTTCTGATTATCTTACCCAGTTAGTAGTAACATGTCAGACTTGTTAAGTCTACTCGGTTAGGAGATTTTAGCAACATAATGTATGCATGCAATCTGTTAAGAGATTTACATAAAGACTTTTAAGTCCACCTTCTTGAAGGATTTTAATTATTGATACAAGTTTTAGAGAGTAAAAAATATGTATGAACTAATAGATTGCAATCTTGAATTTCTAATTATAGATCAATTAAGTTCACAAAATATATGTATCACCTATTGTGATGAATAACACCTTTGTTCTGCTAGTTAACCTTTAATGTAGTTCTTCATAACTGGATTCTTATTTATCTATCCTTCTACATGAAAACCTCTATCTGATCTATAGATGTCCTTGGAGGCTATAATCGTCATATTCTTGATTGATTAATACATCTATATATACAAGATTTAAACCTAATTAGGTTTCACGTTTTTCAAAAAAACCTCTAAGATCAAAGGTTTACAACTTCATCCTTGATCTCCTAGTTTGCATGAATACAATCAGTTTAAATAATTAAATCCATCATGTACACTTTTCTTTATCCACAAGAAATGGTTGTCCAACTAAGCATAAAGCTATTCTAAGGACTAAAGTGCTTTAGCTAACGTGTAGTTCAGATCTGCTTTTCCTAGTGAAATTTTGCCTCTTGATGTAGACTGGTGCTCATTGTTGTCTTGTATACCAATTATCAGTTGTGTCCTTGTAGACTAATGCTTAGTTGGTATACTCTTTAGTGTTTAAAACATTTTTGTGACCACTACACTTAGTAATCACTATTTCTCAGTGAGTGTTGTTGCTCAGTGACCATGATCAACCAAAAATGTCTGCTTGTATACTAATGAAGAATTATGATCCTTTAGGGATTATCAGAAGGTGGTTAAGTCCATCCATAAGTCTACTGAAGAGAGATAAATGCTTGGTAGTCTAGTGTCACGTTACTATAACCTGTTAAAATTTTTAAAAAAATTGCAAGCTTGCTCCTGTTATTATCATTGAGTACATCACTGTTGATTGTCATTTTACTAGTGCCCATACCTACCACTTTGTGTTGTTAAACCAATTTAGGTTTAAAAAGTGTTTCTCTTTTCCTTATTATCTTTGATGCACTCTTTCAGATAGTCTAGATAAACACAAGAAAAATTTAAGAGTACCTTTGGTACATAATGGTCCTATTATGCTCATTTATGAGCACTGTAAATCTATTATGGAAAAGGATTAGCTGAATTGTCTTCTTTCCCGAGTTAAGGGAAAAGGGAAGCATGAGAATTTTTTTGGGGACAACTCTATGCATGGCTCATCTACGGCTGAGAAGGTTAGGAAAACTAAAACCCTTGAGAGTGAAATGTACATAAAGGATTATGGTGATGAAGATTATGTTTCAAAAAAGGACCAGGGTTTAGAAAATGAGGAGGATTAATATGAGGTTGAAGAGACTAGAGGGGAGACTGAGTATGAGGAAGATAAGGATTCTTGTAGGGAGAAGCAAGTAGAGGAGGATACTATTGAGGACCAGGAGGATGATGAGAAGATGGGTGGGGAGATGGAGGACTCTCTTCAGGTTTTTTTGTCTGATGAGAATATCGCTATAAATACCAGATAACAAATTCTAGAGGGCCTTATAGTGAATACCTATAAGGTGTCTCCTACTCCTTCTCTTAACATGGATATGGACCATCTCAATACTCTCTCTATGTTAAATAAGGTGGGGGACTTCCCTTCCTCTCCTATGTTTTATAATTTGGAGGAATCCCAAAAAAATGTTCTCAACCCTCTAGTTGATTACACAAACTCCATAGAGAAATACATTCCACCCCCTCCTGGGGTTATCTCTATTTAGTGAGATAAGAATAATTAGGAGGAAATGGGTCTTCCGGATGTCTTCGACTAGTCTAAGATGTAGAAGGCTAAGGCCAAGTCTAAAATTGTCCAAAAATTTGATCAATAGGCCTGTAAAAAAAAAGAGACTGGTTATAAAGAATCAAGATTTGGAACATAAATTCAAATG
Source organism: Thuja plicata (assembly GCA_018584345.1). Taxonomy (NCBI): domain Eukaryota; kingdom Viridiplantae; phylum Streptophyta; class Pinopsida; order Cupressales; family Cupressaceae; genus Thuja; species Thuja plicata. The sequence continues at coordinate 374,485 of MU219803.1, read as the reverse complement.
TCTATAGGTGACTTGGGAGAATGGGGCTAGGATAATGTGAACAAGAGTATTCCCAATACTCTAGAAAATAAGGTTTCTATTCTCTCAAAGAAATTAGAGGATAGAAATGTCATCTTAAAGAATATTCTTCAAATCAGCTATGAGGGTATGCAGGCCTCTGCAGAGAACCTCGATGCCTTGGTCAATAGGCTTGATGGGAATGGCTTGAATAAATCCACTATCAGTTTTGAATATGATACTAAGGATATTATTATCATTTCTTCTAGTATAGGAAAAAGAACTCGTCCTAGTTTCAAAAGGAATGATATGACTACTTCTAGGGATCTCACTACCATTAAAGAAACTATTAAGATAATGCTTGATCTTGGGGATGAGGTGGATAAGATCCTAAAGGATCTAGCATGGTTTTTTTTCTTGTTCCCTTTCTGTTAGGTGTTTTTCTTGTTGGGTCTCGGTTGGCTATTTGTGCTAGGTGACTACTGGGTTTTGCAGTCTGTTTTGTTTCAGTGTCTTTATATGCTTTACCTTCTAGCTCTCTATTGTTAATGGTTTCTAGTCCCTTCAAATCCTAATTTTTCTTTAATCCAAAACATAATATTATTAAACAATTGTAATCTAAAAATTTTACACTAGTGATTTTCTATTCATCCCTTAACTATTTTGTGAGCAACATATACTATAATAGTTGAAGTGGAACCTTCTTTAATCCTAAAGTAAATTTTGTAAGTAATCTTGAAAGATTCATACCTTACTAATGGATCAAGGAAATTGTATCAATTTGTAAATATCTTTATTCTTCCATCACACCTATCAATTCTCTAGCTTCTTTATTCTTAACTAATTTAATTATTGACATGAATTTATCTAAAAAAACAACTTGTCACTATATTGATAGCCTCTTTTTTATCTAATATATATTTTTCAAGCAAATGTAATCACAAAGTATTTTTCTTAGTACTATATTTATTAATTCTTTATCATTAACCATTTGAGATTCATTCCATGCATTTAATCCTTTGTGCCATAGATCAAAAAGTCTTTTTAATTCATTCCTAGAAAGAGAAACTTCTAAACTTCTAAAAATTTTATTTTCATACAAATATAGTGAACTTTAATATACTTGTAGATGTCTTACACACACAACCCTAGTAGGTAGTGCCAAACATCAACCATCTGAAGAAACCCTCATCAACTCTTCAATGGAATTTTCAAATTTTAAACAATACTCTTCTTTGCAACATGCAAGTCTAACTAAATTCATGATAAATTAAAATACCTCTCTGCAGTGAGGCATAGCTTTAGCTTGAAGTCTTCTTTCTCTCCTTAGAATTACAAACATGAAAAATTAAAAATATGTTGTATATTCTTTTGTGTATAATTATGGTTTTTTTGCCAAAACATCACATCATCATAATTTTGTCAAAGATATTTATTTTTAGTACGCTGTCTAATTTTATTATTTTGTATTAAACTCTCAGAAGTCAACATTTTCTATCGTAGTTTTTACCAATAGCTTAAACTATTAAATTTGTTGTTCACATCATTATACAATGACAAGAAAACAAGTTTCTTTGCTAGGGTAAAAGTATTTCCATTAGAGATTCCCCTAACCCAAAGTAATCAAACTAGTTTCTAGTTGATGTATGTACACTGGAACTAGGTGTAGTATTATTATCTATTGTATCCTCCTCTTTCTTTTATTTCTTACAACTTCTATATCAATTTTTTCATAGAATCATTCTTTCTAATTGGCATTTCTTGGTTCAAATTCCTACCTCCATAATACTTGGCAATGTGTCCTTCTCTGTTATAATTAAAATATTTGATGTTTCTATATCTTGAACTCCTTTTCACCACTCTAGATATGTACTGATAAGATTTTATATCCAAATCCATTTCACAATTGAAAATATCCATAAAAGGATATTAATATTCTACTAACTTGATTTTTGCAATTACTAGATTTGTGATCAATTAATTTTCATATAAAGAACTTCACATTTTAACTTACCAAGAATAAAAAATGGAAAAAATGGTGGAGCGGGGTGGTGATCAGGTGGGAGGAAATTTGAATTTCAAACATGGAAAAGGTGGAGTACCTGGTGTATCGCACACTATATTCTTTGGCACTTCTGCTGGTCCCCAAGTGCACGTCTGACAGGATGGGGAATTTTTGAAAAAAAGATCATACAGAGAGAATGATGCTAAGGATGGAGACCCATGTAATAGAGGTAAGGACCCCCTTCTAGGAGGACTCAAAATACCATTGGTACCATAGAAGGAGAAGAAATGGTCTTCCCTCTGGGAAATTGTGCTTTCTAGAAGTGGGAAAGTTATTTGATCCTGCAAAGGGGGTCTATGCAATAATGATCCCTATCTTTGTCATCAACTTATAAGTAGATGAGATGGCTCTTAGCTTGGTTGGAATTTTTGTGGGATCCAGTCCAAACATTGACATTTTTAAGAGCTTTATTAGGATAAATTGGGTGCTTAAAGGTTAGGTGGATATTGATGCTTTGCCTAAAAAAAATTTCTCCTTTGTTTTTAATAATGAGGATGATATTTATAAAGAATTATGTGGTGGTATGTTGATGATGGGTAAGTCATCTTTGACTGTTAAAATTGGAATCCTAACTTGAAGATGAATGATTTCTTTTTTGACCATGTTATTGTTTGGGTACAACTTCCTAGTCTCCCCTTCGAATACTAGAATGAAAGTTTATCCAAGGGAGTGGCATAATATTTTGGTGAGGTTCTTTCTATCGATCTAATCATGGCATCTAAAAACAAAACAATTTATGCTCAGTTATGTGTCAACACTCACCAGGCAAGGGATTTTCCCCTCTCCATTGAGTATGTTTCAAAATTGGGTAAATGGGTTCAGGCCATTGAGTATGAATCTCTGCCCTTTCTGTGTTTTTCATGTAGAAATTTGGGCCACAAGGCTAACAAATTTCCAAATAAGAAGTCCAAGGATTTCAAGAAGCAAGAAAAATATAAAAAATAACCAGAAAGAGGTTATTGATAAGAGTCATAAACAAAATCTGGAGTGGAGAGTTAAAGAACCTAATTAGGAGTTAAGCTCTGGTTAAGGATTAAGGGAATGCAAGGATGATTCTCAAACTAAAGATGATATTCAAACTTCTAGGTGTGGAGAAGTCACTATGTATTCTAAAGCTCTACTTATTTACCAGCATATATCATGCTTCCCTAAGGTGGTTTTAAATGGAATAAGTCCAAGCCAAGTGTTTCAATAAGGGGAAATGAGTCAAGATTTGGAACACCTTTTGAATTAGTTTCTCGAAATCATGTGAACCTATTTGAAGATGCTCAGGTATGAAATGTTTCAAATGGTGAAACTCTTCTTTTAGAGTTTTGTGCAATCCCCTTTGAGGAGGGTTTCATAGTCCCTGAAATGTTGATGACTCCTAAATGGAGACTTAATAAGGAGGGTACTTCCTGGTCCTCGATTCAAAAGAAGAATAGAAAATGTAATGATCTAACTCAGACATGGGTTACATCCAGAAGAAATTCTGCTAAGGCAAACATGGGAAACAAATACAAAAACATTGGAAAACCCTACATTAAGGTTACCAGAGAGAATTAAAGTAAGAAAATATTCTGGATGGTAAACAATTATCCATCCGGGATGCATTTAACCCTTGTAAAACATGAAGATTGTTTCCTCAAACATAAGAGGCCTCAATGCACCTAACAAACAAGATGTGTTGTGTAATTTAGTTAGAGATCGTAGAGCGAACATTGTGTTCATTCAGGAAACTAAAATGCCCACCGATAAATTAGTACATATCAAGATCTTTAAAAATGGTGGTGCTATATTTATGAGTTTGATTGGTGCCTCTAGTGGAATATGTGTCTTTTGGAACTAGACTACTATTTGTGGGGTTGTTGTGGATGGTTTGGACAATATTTTCTTTGTACAGTTCCACAATCATAGGGATGATTTGTCTTGGGTCATCACTAACATCTATGCCCCCAATAATAAAAGTTCTAGGGATAATTTTTGGAATAAACTAGATTTCTATAGCGACCTTTTCTCCAATATTTAGTAGCTCATATAATGGGATATTTAAATACTTCTTTGAAAGAGGATGAAAAATATGGTGGGCTTCCCTTACAACAAGATGGGTGTCTAAACCATATGGAGTTCATCAATTCCCAAGACCTAATGGATATATACCTTCAGGGAATTAATTTCTCCTAGCCCAATAAGAGACTTGGTAATGATTTGATTCAGGTTCATCTTGATAAAGCTTTGATTTTTTACAAATGGTTTTCTAGGTTTTATTTTTCCTTGTCTACTGGTATTAAGGTTGGTTTCGATCATTTACCTATCTATTTTTTGGCAGATCCTATGAATTTTAAAAGGAACTTTCCTTTTAGATTTGAAAAATGTGGCTATCTCACCTCTCCGTTGAACAATACATTAGTGATTGGTAAAACATAGATATTGATGACACTCCGATGTTCAAAGTAGCCAACAAACTTAGACAGGTTAAGAGAAAAATAAGGAGTTGGAACAAAGAGATATTTGGGGATATCTCCCAAATGAAATATGCTATCCAAATTTATTTGAAGGAAATCCGAGACAAAATCTAGTAGGAAAGTTTATCTATGGATTTAAGGGATAAGGAATCCAACACCCTGACTAAATATCATGATATTATTGCTAAGGAGAATTTTTTTTGGCTATAGAGATCTAGATATCTTTGGATTGCACCTAGAGATAATAATACTAAATAATTCCGTATGACTACTCTTAAGCATAAAGTTCCCAATAGAATCAGTAAGCTTACATCATATTGTGACACTTTGACCAAGGATGAGGATGTCAAATTTGTAATGCCCAGGTTCATTTCTTCCCTTTTCACCTCTGATATAAAGCTTAATCCTCTGGAGTAGGAGAAAATTATTGGTTCTATCCCCTCTGTTATGAATGAGAACTATAACAAAACCCTGTCAGTTGTTCCTTCTAAAAAGGAAATTTGGAATGCGGTTATTTTTATTTTTAGGGGGAAAGGCCCCTTTCCTAGATGGGTTTATGATGTCCTTTTTTTATAATTTCTGGTCCATTTTGGAAAAAGATATATGTGGGGACATTAAAGAAAATTTTCACTCTAGAAATCTATTGAGGGAGATTAATACTACTTCGTTTGTCCTTATTCTGAAAGTTCATGTGGTTCAATCTCAAGATAAATTGATACCTATTAGTCTATGCAATCCTTAAATATAAAATTATTTTGAAAGTCTTTCCCTTTATAATGTTGGCTATTCTTCCCATTATTATGTCTCCTTTACAAAATAGTTTTCTCCCTAGTAGACAGATTCTCAATTGTATTATAGTGGTTCATGAGAAAATTCATTTGTTTGTTATGGCTAAAAGATAAGAATTTATTTTGAAACTTGATCTATCCAAGGCTTATGATAGGGTGGACTGGGGTTTATGAAAGAGATTCTAAAGGCCTTTTTCTTTGGTGAAAATTTGATTCAAATTTGCAGCTAGCTCTTTGGTTCTATGTCATTGGATGTGATTGTTAATGGCTCTACTTCACATTTATTTAAATCCTTGAGAGGCCTAAGGAAAGAGGATCCTATTTATCCTACTCTTTTCACAATTTCGGTGGAGGGGTTGGGAATTATTAAAAAAAAATTTGTACAGGAAGGGAAACTTCATGGCCTAAGACCTACTTCTAATGATCTTATTTTCTGTGATGAGCAGTTTTTGGATGATTTCAAAACTATGGGGAAAGCCTTAGTCAAAGAAGACAAATCCATAAAGTTGATCCTTAATATGTACAAGGTTTCAAAGGGTGAGAAGATTTATTGGGCCTAAATTTCTCTATTTCATTAATGCTGCAGAGGAGAGGCAAGCTATAAACTGCAAAAATCATTAGGTGTGGTAAAGCAGATTTCCCTTCCACTTACCTCGGTATTCGTCTAGGTCTTAAACCACTTGATTCTTTATCTAATCATCTACTACATAGATTCAGTATGAAGCATGCTTGATGGAAATGGGTTCTTCTTAGCCATGCAAGAAAGGTACTCTTACTAAAATCCTATTTGCAAAGTCTACCTATTTATGCCCTTAGTATGTTGTGAATCTGAAATAAGTTTGTTGAAGCTACCAAGAAATTCCAAAAGTATTTTATTTTTTCGGGAGATGAGAAGAGGAGATTTATCCCCATCCTTGACTGTGATAATGTTTTTAATCCCAAGAGACTTGGAGGATTGGGTATCAGACCTATTAAGGTTATCAATAAGGCTCTTCTGGCTAAGCATATTTGGCATGTCTTTGGAGAAGACATGGATAGGAGTAAAATTTGGAAGATAAAATATTTATACTCTTAGCCCTTTGAAGAGGAGTTTTTGGATCTCTTTTTTTTGGTGGAGGGTTATTTTATTTGGAACTTTGTCAAATTCTCTAAAAATTTGGCTATGTCATGCAGAAGATGGAAACTAGGTGATGAAAAGAAGATCGGATTCTTGGAAGATAGATGGTTGTTGGATAATCCCCTGACTAAACACTCCTCTTTCAAGGTGTGGAAAGAAAATTTATTTTCTAACTTTAGAGTTTGGGTGTTCAAATAATGGAAGATATCTGAATGGGTCTCATTTTCTACTGTGGTCACCCATTTACAGGCCATTGATATCCTTTTATCTTCGATGACTATATCTTCTAATTACAAGGATTCCCTAGTTTAGGGTGACAACCTGAGTGACAAGCTTTTTGTGTCTTCAGCCATTTCTTTATATTTCATCAAATGACAACAACCTTTTTGGGCTAAATATTGTCTGAAAAAGTGTATTCCTAATGTTAACATTTTTTACTGGATTTCCCTTCAAAACAAACTTCTTACCATGGAAAACCTTCAATGAAGGGGGTTGTATTTCCCTAACAGATGCTATCTTTTTTCCAAAAATACTTAATTGGTGGTTCATTTGGTTTTCTAATGTGATTCTCCCAAGAAGTATGGGCTCTATTTCTTATGTTCATGAAATGGGATATTTGCTGGATTTTCTCAAAACTCTCTGGAATATTTCTACTCCCATCGGAAGTGTCTGAGTTCTAAAACAAACACCATTGATCTTTGGATTCTCTATGTTTCTTATATCCTTTGGCACATATGGAAGGAAAGAAGGAACATAATTTTTAGAGATAAAGCTTCTTCCCTAGGTTTTATTGCTTACTAGATCAATAGAGAGATTTTTCAATCTCTTAATAATTTTGATTTAAATAACCAAAGGGCTCAATTGGACTTTGAGCTAAGATGAAAGATATATGTTCACCTTCAAAATTTTCTTAACCCTAGGGAAGGGATTTTTTGTTATCCCCCCTGTCTAGATGGATCAAGGTTAACTTTTATGTTGCTTCTAAAAAAATCCAAGGAAGACTGGTTTTGGGGAAATTGTTAGGAATTATGTTGGTTTTTGGTTGGCTATGATGGCTTGTATTTTAAGAGATAAATCTAGTCATTATGAAGAAGCTTAGTGGGCTTGGACATCTGTTACAATTGATAAATATTTGAATCGTGACAATTTATAGTTGGATGCGGATTTGATGAACATAATAAATTATGTTGATGGATATAATAAACCATCTTGGTCTATTGATTCTATAATTAAAAAGATCATGACATTATCAAGTCCTTTAAAAGTGTGGTCATTAAGCATGCTTTCCATGAAATTAATGCTTTTGTGGATATGCTTGCTAATTATGTCATTAAATGTAATAAAATTATTACTTGGGAAGGGGAAATCTTATTGCCACAAGATATATATATTTTCATGCAATATGAAAGAACTATGAAAAAAATTGGCAACATCCTAAATAATGACTAAGATGAAAACTTGTCAATTTGACCCTAATTATGGCATGAGTACATGCATCTATGGAGGAAGAATACATTCAAATAATGTTAACTCTCATGGTTTGTGGGTGTTCTACATTATGATTAACTAGTTTTTTTCTATTAATTAAAAGCTATTCTTCTCAGGTTGCCACTGTGATTGATAGTTCTGAGAGGAAGGGAGGAGATCTTCGTAGGGAAGAACCTGGAGATTACAAATAATGGGAAGTGGAACCGAAAGTTTGGAAAAAAATTTCAAAAGGAAAGATAATATATTTAATAGAGCGCATGAGAGGCTATGATAAGGTTAGAGCTAAGATGGTGGTTTAAAAAATTTCTTAGCATTTGACAAAGGGCCATTTTTCTTTGTATGTGAGTATGTTTAATATTATGAATGAACTCATTGATACTATTACTGGAATGTCGCACATCAAGTTAAGCTTCTATCATGATAAAAATATTTTGGATGGAGATATGAAAACCTTCCCTAGGGATGATAAATAACATGATTTGATGGGAAAGCTAGTATCTGGGTACTATGATACAGAAAAAAAAAAAAAAGAGCAGTAGAATTTGGTATGTTATGGTTGATAGGAGGTTTATGAGATCTCACACAAACCAATTTTTTTTCTTTAACCACTTCAAGAACAATAAGAGGGTTTTGTTTCCTTACTACCTTTATTTCTCACTAATGGATAGCCTCAACAAACATATGAACAAGGTCAGTTCCCCTATTCTTCACAATGGTCTCATTCTTCTTATCTACGAGTACTATAAAATTATGGCGATGAACGAAAATAAAAAGTTTCTCGTTTCGTTGGTGAAGGAGAAATGTAAGTTTCCTAGTGGGGATGGGAAAATTTTAGTTAATCTTGACCAAATGCTAGAAACTATGAAAATATGTAAGGACACTATGAGGGATGATGATATAGGCATGGATACTATGGAGAAGGAGGATGAAATTAGGGATGAAGCTGGAGAAAGGGATAGAGAGGAAAAGGATGAGGCATTGGAGCAGGAGAATGGTGAGGAGTATGGTAACTAGCATGATGAGAGGTGTGATGACAAGGGACATGAAATGGAGAAAAATGAGGGTGCTGAGTAGGAAATTGATACCCAAGTTAATCATGATGGTGATAAGTTGGAGGATGATAAAAATAGGGCACTAAGTGTCGAGCATGGTTCATCAAATATCTTTAAGGAGGATGAAGATCATAAGGAGAATAATCAGGAGCTGAATGAGGCTAAGGACTCTCCCTCTCCTACTATTGTTGGAATTTTTTGTGAAGGGTTTCATACTGTACATTTGGTTAACTATGAGGACTCTATGGAGTAGGACAACCAATCATCATGGAAGGGCTCCCCTACCTTAGTGAATTTGAATTCAAATAATCCTCATACTTTTGATGATTCTAAAATCCAACTACCTATTTATGTTTAAAAAATGCTCTGAAGTATGATAGCTCAGACTTCCAGCAAATTAAGGATTTAGTGATCATGAACCAGGATCTAAAAGAAAAGATTAAAAATATGGATTACGAGGATAAAAAGAGGAAGGGAAAGCTAAAAACTTGGAACAAAAGTTCACTGAGATGACCAAAAAGGTGGAAAATAATGCTGAAAAAATGATGAAAACCCTCCTTGTTTACCATGAGGGCATGTTAACTTTGGCTAAAAACATCAACACCCTCAGCAGCTATCTCGAAGGGAATGTCCCCTCAAAACCCATTATAAATTTGAATAAGGATTCTGATGATAATTATACCATCCCTCTAGGTCCAGGAAAGAGTACTAGGGTGAGCCTGAAGAAGAAGGAAACTTTTGTTTCCAACGATGTCTCAGTTCTGTGAGAGAAAATGAAGAAAATGTTTAAAATTAGGGAAGGGTTGAGGAAAATTACCGAGGATATACTTTAGGTGGATATTGGTCTTCTTTTTTTTGGCTGATTTCTTCTAGGGGTTTTGTTTTGGTTTTTGGGCTAGCTCTATTTGGGGGTGATGCTGGCTTTTTTGCTAGGCGTCTGTGATTTTTGTGGTCTGGCCTATTTTGAGGTTTTAATACTTTACCTTTAGTTTTATTGTAAAGGGTTGTGGCGCCCCTTCAAAACCCAATTTTCTCTAATCCAAAATTTTTTAACTTATCTTGCTTCTACATTCTACAACCCTCTCTCTGAACTTATTACAGAAATGACATTGAAAGATGGGCACCTTGGAGCATTGTGTTCCCTAATAGGATATTTCCTTGTAGAGTTCTTCTAATTCTAGAGATACATTTCTTTGGTTGTCTCATAAATTTTTTTTTTTTTTTTAGTATGCTCCACTTTACCTTTTTCTTGTGTCTTTTGCCTAGAAACTTCACCTCCATCGAAGCCTAAACCTCCTTTTTGTTTTGGTGTCTTTTGTGTAACTATTATTTCGCCAAGTTTGAAAGATCTCTATTTAATTTTTCCTTCTAATTTCAACCTTTTTATCTCTTTCTCCATATTTTTACATTCCTTATTTGAGTTTTTTATTAATTCCTTTAGACATTCTTTAATTTTCTTTCTTTCTTCAACTTGCATTTTATTTTGGAAATACTTTCATTTTATTTCTTCAACTTTTTTCTGACTTCTCTATGTATTTCAATGAACTTCTTGATTTTCTTCCTCAAATTTTTGACACATTCACTAGCCTCATTGATGTTTTCCTTTATATCCTTGTTTTCACTTTCCAAATTCTCAATAATTTCAAGAGTAGTTTGCAATTCTCCATCAAAGTGACTTTCTTCTATGTTTTTCTTAGATTAAATTTGATCACCCTTCAAGATATCTCTCAAGCGATCAAGATAAATCAAGGGAGCATGCTCTGATATGAGTTTTTGAAAAACATAAATAAGAAGAGAGGGGATGAATTAGTATTCCATAAAACCTTAAAATAAAATTTTCTTAATACTCATTAAATTATTATTACCGATCATAGAACTGAAAACAAATACTTTACTATAAGAGAAACATCATAAGCACAAGTGGACAAAATATTTATTATCAAACCCAAAAGGGAAAATACACTAATATGGTTAACTCTTTATAATATATAACTAGTTATAAAATATTTTCCAGTTCTCACTAAATAGAAGCTAAGTATTGAAGCGATCACTTACCAAAAATGAATAGGAAAAAAATATATTATAATTTCATGTCACATATGCACAAAATCACTTCCTTTGAATCTTAGAATATATATCTTACACACTAAATATGTTCTTCAGTAATTCACCTATGTTCCCATTACATATCACTTCTTATTCCTTCATATGTTCTCTTTCTAAATTTAAGGGTAAAAGACACCAACATTTTTTTTTTAAAACTAAAAGTTTACTACAGTTGTATGTTGTGGTGAAGAACACCAATCTTTACTTGGTTAAATATCCATATATTAATATGAGTTTATCTTTAAGGGTAATCATGACAAGCATTGGCTTGTTAATGCCATTTTAGAGATTAAATCTGATTAGGTTTACTAGCTTGTCCAACTATGTTTCAAATCTAAGCTTTGCATAACTTTGAGAGGTTGAGTTAAATAATAAGCTTTGATGATAGGGGTTAAATATAATTAAGAGTATTTTATCAATTAGATTTACCAATTTAAACAACTAGAATTATTAAAACTTAAATCACATTAACCTCTAATGAATCCACTAGGTTGCATTGTTAATTAATGTTTGTGAGTGTACATTAGACTTAATTTTAATCCATAATTAATTTTTTTTATGAGTAACAGTGATACTATATTAATATTCAAAGGGAAATTACATAATAGCATCTACATACAACTTTTAGAAAACATTACAGAAAAAATCAACTCCTACCAGACCCCATATCTCATTCAGTGGTCCTATAGCAACATACAATGAATATTAAACCCTATTGATACCCAAAAAGCATAAAGCTCAAGCTTTTGACATTTCCATATTATATGAAACCCTAGTAAAATAACTGCCTTGAAACATACTATAACAAATATGCCAAAATAAGGCTCCATGCCACGGTCTGTGCCTTTATCATAAATAAGGTTTTATCGATTTGTGGTCATCCTTTTCAGGCACAAGCATTAGCATAAAATAATAACTCTCTACCTAGGCATTTGAAGAAAAGACTTGAGTATGCTTTGATTAGTGAGTATGATTATCTCACTTATGGCCCAAATCTAAAAAATAGGCTCCCTCACACACATAACACATCAGCCAAATTTCATCATAGAAGAGACCGTGCTTATAGAAGAAGACAAAATTTTAAAATACTTACAATATTTTTATTTTTTCATAGGCCAAAGCAATAGGATTTTCCATGGCTGGACCTTTTCTTCCACAGGACGTTCCCCTTCATAAAATTATCTTCCAACAAGGTTTCATTTTCATATTCTACAACAACCTTCTTAGGGATAGCGCACAGTCTACCCCCCTCTGCTCGGAAGCTACCTTTATCAAATTTTCTCCACCACCTGATTAAAGGCACAAACTCATAAACCTTGGCTTCATCCTCATATTTGAAGCATTCATATATATCAAAACCAATCCATGGGATGGTACACTCTAATATTGAATCCATTTCCAGCAACATATCCTCTTCGAACATGCACTTAACCATCCTTTTTACCTCCCTGGTGTCTATCCCAATTTCAGACCCTGAAGCCATCACCATCAAGATAATATCTAAATTCACTCTCCATTTGCATTTTTGTTCCATGATATAAATACCACAAAACATCAAAAACATCATCCACCACCACTTTTTCCTTTATTATGATAAGACCTCTCAGTCTTTCAATTTTCACAGGGCCCATGAATGCCTTCTGATGTTTGAACATGTCCACCATGAAGGTCAGTTACATCTCTTTGATATTCCAATGCAACCACAAAAATATGATGAGAAAATGCTTTTGATAAAAACTTTGAGCTTACACCTACACTTTCCTAGAAGCACACAGTTTCCTCAAACCACTTCACGAAATGATGGTAACTTTAATACCTACTAAGCCATAATTATCTCATAAATAGGAGGATAGTTGAGGCAATATCTGCATCATTCTTCACACATGTGCCCTTTTACAAAAAAAAATATCTGGAAAAAAAAAAACACAATAGAAAGAAACAAAGGAGCCAAAAAGTGTTGTTTTAAAGTGTGGCATTATTATTTTCCATCATTACAACATCAATGAAAATAAATTAATAGATATCCTCCAGCTACACTAGCCATATGTCTTCCAATCTAACTTTATTTAAAATATTAAAGGAGAGAGACCATTTTGAAATAATATATGCTTCCATATTGCCAACATTCTTCATGTGACCGATATTAAAGCCTTCAAAAAGAGATAGTAAATCCCTAATAACTTGAATTAAACCTTAGAGATGCCAAGTCTGAGAAGTATCTTTTTGTATTGCCTAAACAATAATTTGTGAGTCACCATCCAATTTCACCTTCCTCAAATTGACTTTTAAACTGACATTTACCACCAAGATGCCCATCTTAGCTTTAGCCACATTATTAGTGCCATCTTTAAGATTCTAAGAAGCATAGGCCAATGTATTTCAAGCTAGTTGTTTGTGTTTGAAAATGTTTATTCTATCTAAAGCTACCAATATACCTTAAGACTACTGTTAGGAGTTGTCAGCTCCAATTATGGAAGCTCTATAAGAAAATTGGACCAACTATAGGGACAAGACTACCCTCTACACTTCTGGCTTTGCAAAACCAAGGCGAGTGCACCTAATCGAGATAACATATTGCTCTTTACAACTCTTCAAAACTCTAGATTTTAATAACAGATAATGGTAAGAAAGTGCTAAATGCTAACCATACATTCATTGAATCTCTATTACCAAGTAAGACATACAACCAAAAACCATAGGATATGAAAAATACTTAGTAATTTTTTTATGTAAACTTGTAGGACATAACCAAACTATATCAAACATGCATTAAAAAAGAGTAGAAATGCTTATGACCAGTGCCTTATCGATTGGGAAACTTCTTCAATGAAAATATTGAAAGAGATGGACAACCTATTGGAAAGGACTCACATCGATAAACAAATGCATCTCAGATTAAACACTTTCTTCTAATATCCCTATGCATATACATCAAATGAATCTATATTCCCTCCAAATTATCTTTAATCTAAACCTAAATTAGAAGTATGGAATGACACATACACATCGATAACTCTATGTATTGGACAAGAAAATCTAGAACTCATACAATAAAAGCCAAGTAGAGACTTGAAATTGAGACAATGTATTAAGTATAATGAATCCAAATCTATAATAATAAGAATGAATAACTACATCACTAAATAATTTGAAAATGTTCAAAATTATCTATCTTAGCATGAATTATATTATGATACAAATATGATATATCCATAGGACTCAAACTTCTGGAACCAACACTTAGGATCAAAAAATTCAGAACCCCCAATATCGAGAAAGGAAAGCCTTAGGTAAAAGGATGAAACCCTAGGAGAGGGTTCCAACAACTACCTATCAAGACATAAATGCAATCCCATCTTTCTCCAAAAAATCACCAAAAAGATCTGTCTGGACAATCCACTTGCCAAATTATAATTAGAGGTCCAACTACATATATGATGAACACTCAAAGCATGACACAAAACCTCCAAAAATAGAAAGAAATAAGAGATCCAAAAAACCACCATGCTACAGTAAATGCATTCACACCCACATAATATAACTCTAAACAAACAAATGATCACATTAAGATAGTCACGGGCCAAAAGAAACCTCAAGTCACTTTCCTACAAGTCAGAGAACACACCACTGTAATGAAAAATATAGAAATATTTAAAATTTTAAAATATTAACCACAACAGCTAACTCCTCTAGCGTGAAACACATCAATGACCAAAATTAAGATCCTTTTGCAACTTTAAAACATGACTGTCAATGCACTTTATGTAATAAGGACACCAAGCAAAAAGAAAGTTACTTTGCCCAGTCAAACTTTGTTGGTGTCCATGTGGCAACATCACACTAGCCCTTAGAACTACCTATCTACTTGATGCAGGAGCATCCTGGGTGTAAGGGCAATCTTGCATCACCCAGAAATATGTGTTTTTTTTGTAAGTTGGTCATTTGAACTCAGAATGTTCTAATTTTTGAGGTGAAGGTTCATCTTAGTCATATAAGAATGCCAGTTGAATTTCATTGCCAGATCATTTGTATTGGCGAAGTTATTAAGGATTTAATATTGAGATTTTAGGGTGCAAAATCTTTGAGCTCAATTTTCAGGACCTTAGAGGCTCCAGATTTAGGTCGAACCCCTGATTGACTAGCATTGTGCTAGTCAAGCACTGTAGATCACGATCTCCCCTTTTCAGAAAGTGGTTATAATAGCCAATCGGAGCTACGGTTCAAAAGTTATGGCTTCCAGAAGTTGGGCTACCTAATCTCATGTTTGCAAATATTTAAAGCCAACCCTTTTGTAATAAAAGTGAAAAATAATTAAATGCTAAGGGTAGTCGACCTTAATGGCTAGATTTCTGAAACCGTCTCGGGCGGTAGAAAATTGCCTATTTAAGGAAGGCCCGTGGTGTTTTCTAGGGCAGTTATGGGTGGTTATTTGAGGCTTTGTCCTACAGATTATTGTAAGGGATGCCCATGTGGCTTTTGATATTGTAATTCTAAAGTTTGAAATTCCACATTTGTGGAGCCAATAAGAAGCCAATTTTGTGTTCTTGCAAATTTCTGTTATTTCTCTTTGTTTCTGTCATGTACTTGTGGTATTAAGGGGAGTCCCCTTCATCAAGTGGTATCAGAGCCAGAAGTTCCTAAGTGTGTAGATAGATTGCCAACTGTGAGATAGTTTGCACCCGAACCGTGGTTAGGCTTTTAGTGATAAGCATGAAAATGCCTCCATGAAGGGAGTGTGGCAGAAGAGCCAGAGGTGTACTAGTCGAGGTTAGAGCCCTCTAGAGACAAGTGCAAGCATTGTAGGAAGAGATTCGCAAAGGCATGAATCTTTCCATAAGAGAGGAAAGTGAGGATGAAGCCGACGTAGAAGGAGATTTTGATCAGGAAGGTGAAACTTTGAACCAAGAGGAGGAAAGGCTTTTTCGGGCCATTTCCAAGATCAAGAAAAGACCTAAGCTTGAGGTTCCCACATTTTTGGGAAATCTTAACCCAGAAGAGTTGATCGACCAGATCAATGAAATAGAAGATTATTTTGAGTATGAAGATATTGAGGATCCTGATAGGGTCAAATTTGTGAAGGCCTGACTAAAGGGTCATACGAAGATCTTGTGGCAGGAGATTCAGTTGGAGCGAAATAGAAGAGGAAAGGAGAAAATCACAAGATGGGATCAGATGGTGGATAAATTGAAGTGATAGTTCATTCCTGTTGATTATGAGCTCGATATATTGAAGAAAATGCAAGGTTTGAAGCAAGCAAGAAAATCTATCCAAGAGTATACAGAGGAGTTCTATCGAATCGTCATCTGAACAGGCCATGCGAAAGCTGACAAGGAGAGTGTTTCCCATTACCTTAATGGGTTGAGGCTGAGCATTCAGGAGGAGTTGAACCTCATCCGAATGAACAATATTGAAGAGGCCTTCCAGTTTTCCCTAAAGGTAGAGGAAAAGTTGAACAAGAAGTTTGAAAGCAGGCAAAGCGGAAGAGGTCAAGGTGGAAGATCTGGTGGACGATCTTATGGAGGCTGAAATGAAGATCAGAAAAAGAAGGATGAGGCTAGTAGTAGTTAGGTTCAGAGGGGAAATAATTTCAATCAAAATAATAGAGATAAAAGAGGAAGAGGATGAGGACAAGGATTAGGAAGAGGAGGCTTCCGTGGAACATGTTTTCACTATAGATAAGAAGGTCATAGGGCATATGAATGTCCTCAATTCCAAGGAAGGGTAGATAAGAGAACTGATGGCCAGGCTAGAGTTGCACATGTAGATGAAGATGCAAAATCATCTCATTCTGAAGATGTTGAAGGAGGAGAAGTCCTAGTTAATAGAAGAGTACTACTAAGTGGTGAAAATGAACCTGAGCAAAGGAGGAGCTTGTTTCGCACTAGGTGCAAGTGTGAGAATAAGTGTTGTGATGTGATTATTGATAGCGGAAGTACTGAAAATCTGGTGTTAGAAGAGATGGTCACAAAGTTGAAGCTCAAGAGGTAGAAACACCCACATCCATACCGGATCATCTGGGTGCAGGATGACCACAAGGTCATGGTTAATGAACAGTGCCTAGTAAAGTTTAAGATTGGAAGGTACTATGATGAGGTACTATGTGATATCATACCTATGGATGCTTGTCATATGTTGCTAGGAAGGCCATGGTAGTTTGATAGGCATGTTGTACATGATGGTCGTGCAAATACATATTCCCTAACAAAGGATGGAGTGCGACATAAGATAAAACCATTGAACAATACAGAAGAAAAGGTATGTAGTAATGCAAGAATAACTTTTGTTGATGGAAGAAAATTCCTAGAGGGTATGAAGCATGAGAATATGTATTTTTCTTTAATTCTAAAAGCTAGTAAGGAGGAAGTAGTATATGTGCCTATAGAAGTTGCAGATCTGTTGAATGAGTTTCACGATATTATATCCGATAATGTGACCGATGGATTACCACTAGTAAGGAAGATTATTCATCAGATGGACTTGATCCCAGGAGCCAGCTTGCCAAACAAGGCAGCACACAAAATGACACTAGTAGAAAGTGAAGAATTGAATAGACAAGTGCAAGAGTTGTTGCAGAAGGGTTTGATTCATGAGAGCTTGAGTCCATGTGTTGTGCTAGTAGTATTAGGACCAAAGAAGAATGGAGAATGGAGGATGTGCATAGATTCTAGGGCTATCAACAAGATCACAATCAAGTACAGATTTCCATTGTCATGGATGGATGATATTATGGACTATTTGAGTAGAGTTGTGTACTTCTCAAAGATAGATCTGAAGAGTGGATATCACCAGATTTGGATAAGAGAAAGAGAGGAATGGAAGACTGCCTTCAAAACAAAGGAGGGACTTTTTGAGTGGTTGGTCATGCCCTTTGGGCTAACCAATGAACCAAGCACTTTCATGCGGCTCATGAATGAGGTCTTGAAAGAATTTTTGGGTAAGTTTGTCATTGTTTACCTAGATGATATTCTAATCTTTAGTACAACATTGGAGGAGAATCTAATGCATATTCGTAGGGTTTTGGAGAAGTTGAGGGAAGAAAAATTGTTGATTAATTTGAAGAAGTGCAGTTTTGTGAAGAAGGAGTTAGTGTATCTGGTATTTGTAGTTTCAGTAGAAGGACTAAAAATGGAACTAGAGAAAGTGAAGGCTATCCTAGAATGGCCTACTCCAAGGAGTGTTACTGAGGTAAGATCATTTCATGGTTTGGCTAGCTTTTACAGAAAATTTATTAGAAGTTTTAGCAGTATTTGTGGTCCCTCAACTAAAACAATGAGAGGGGATAGGAAAGAGTTTAAGTGGACTAAATGGGCTGAGAAGAGTTTTGAACTATTAAAACAAAAAGTTACAGAACAACCTATTTTAGCACTTCCTGATTTTAATAAGGTGTTTCAAGTAGACTGTGATGCTAGTAGTACTTGAATAGGAGCTATTTTGAGCCAAGCAGGTAAACCTGTTGCATATTTCAGTGAGAAGTTAAATGATGCCAAGAGAAAATATTCTATTTATGATCAAGAATTTTATGCTATAATTCAGGAATTGAAGAAGTGGAGACACTATCTACTTCCTAAGGATTTTTTTTTATATACTGACCATCAAGCTTTGCAATATTTGAATAGTCAAGGAAAGTTGAATCAAAGACATTTGAAAAGGGTTGAATTTTTGCAGAGTTACACATTTGTTTTGAAACACAAGAGTGGAAAGTCTAACAGAGTTGTAGATGCTCTTCGCAGAAGACAAATTTTGCTAACAGAGATGCAGATCGAGGTGGTTGGGTTCAAGGAACTCAAGAGTTTGTATCCAGAGGATCCTGATTTTGGTGAAGCTTAGAAAGCTTGTACAGAACCTATTACTCTAGATAGGTTGAAGTGGCTGGATTTCATCATTAAAGATGGAATGTTAGTCAGAGGAAGCCAATTGTGCATTCCACAAAGTTCTATGAGGGAAAATCTCATCAAGGAGAAGCATAGCAGAGGATTGGCTAGACATTTTGGTTGAGATAAAACCCTTGCTCTGGTTAGTGAGAATTATTATTGGCCACAGTTGCAGCAAGATGTCAAGAAGTTTGTACAGAGTTGTAGAGTATGTCAAATGGAAAAAGGTGCAAAGCAGAATACAGGATTGTATCAACCATTACCTGTACCAGAGAAGCCTTGGGAGGATATCAGTATGGACTTTGTTCTTGGTTTACCAAGGACTTAGCAAGGACATGATTCAATTTTTGTGGTGGTTGAAAGGTATTCAAAGATGGCACATTTCATTCCCTGTAAGAAGACAAATGATGCTATTCATGTGGCTATATTGTTTTTCAGAGAAGTGGTGAGACTACATGGTCTGCCAAAGAGTATAGTTTCAGATCGAGACACTATGTTTGTTGGATATTTCTGGTACACATTGTGGAAGAAGTTTAAGACGGACTTGAAGTTCAACTCATCACATCATACACAGACGGATTGACAGACAGAGGTGGTGAATAAGAGTTTGGGAAATTTGCTGAGATGTTTGGTTGGAGATAAGCCAATAGGCTGGGATTTGATTCTACCATAGGAAAAATTTGCTTACAATAATTATGTCAATAGGAGCACTGGTAAATCACCATTCCAGATTGTATTTGGAAGTAGTCCTAGAAATGCTTCAGAGTTGAGAAAGATAGACAAAGGAGAGATAAGTAGTGTTGAAGCTGAGGATTTTGTAGAACATTTGAAGAACATCCATGAGGAGGTGAGGAAGCACATTACCAAGATGAATGCACACTATAAAGCTAAGGAAGATGAGAGAAGGAGGCACAAAGAATTTAAGGTTGGCGATGAAGTCATGGTTGATTTGTAGAAGGAGTGATTTCTAGTTGGTACATATAACAAGTTGAAAATGAAGAAGTTTGGGCCATGTAAGATACTGAAGAAGCATGATTTAGGAAATGCTTATGAGGTAGAATTTCCTACTGAGTTGAATATTTCACTAGTATTTAACATTGCAGATTTGATAGAGTACCATGAAGGGGGTGTTGAAGGTGAGGTCACAAAAACATAGTGGAGTATTCCAGCTACTACTTTAGCTACCAAGGAGATTGAAGATATACTAGATAGTCATGTTGGCAGAAGCACAAGGAATAGGGCATATGAAGAATGTCAGGTCAAATGGAAAGGACAACTTGTATAAGATTCATCATGGCTGACAAAGGAGGAGGTTGACCAGCTTGGTTTTCCTCTACACACCTAAGACGTGATAGGGTCACTTCTCAAATTACCCCGGGTGTCTGATACAGGAGCATCCTGGGTGTAAGGGCAATCTTGCATCACCCAAAAATATGTGTTTTTCTATTCAATAAGGGCTATTTTGTACAAA
>MU219803.1:321661-336735 GCA_018584345.1 Thuja plicata | reverse complement strand
GCTTTAGGAAAATCTAGTGCTACTTTCATGAATCAACCTTTTTGGCACTCCTTGGGATGTACCTCAATATATAGAAGACTGTTAAGTCCTACTCTGTTAAGAGACTTGATGCTTCAATGGTTAAACCAGAACACAATGACCTATTTCTAATGCAACTTGAATTGTAGATTTTCAGATCTATTTAAGTACATTCCCTCTCTGATCAATGTATCAATTCAATTCTTTGTACTCCACACTTTCTACACTTTGATGTTGTGCTTCACAATTTGTCAGTGTCTGCAGAATTCTTTAGCTCTCCTTCAGCTTGATTGATCAAGACTTTATGAAGTTATCCTTCATCAGTTTCTCTTCAGCATCCTCTCTCTATTCACTCCCCCTCTTCTTGATTGTTCAGAAATGAATTAATCTTGTCTCTTATATATACATGATATTCAACATTTCTTGATTCTTGATTCTTGATTCTTTGCGTGAAAAATAATCTAGCTAATCTGATTTAAAGCATAACTCTTGATTTATCTCATAGTTATCTCTATGTCAACTGTACAAATCTTCTTTAAATCAATCACTTAGCTCTGGTCGAATAAAACAATGAAAACAACTAGTTAATTCTATCTTTAGCTCTTGCCAGCTAGATATTTTTTCATTTTCTGAACTTTCTGTTCTATTGGTCAACTCTGCAGTTAGTCATCGGTGACAACTGCTAGTTCCATCAGTGTGACTTTAGTCAGCTTCAGGATCTCCATCCGTTAGGCATCGTTGGATTTTACTCGTCGAGCAACTCTATTCTCAGCTCGTTGGGCATCCTGTGATTTTTCTTCGTCAAGAAATACTATCTTCTGCTTGTCGGGTATCACTGTGACTTTGGTTCTTTGCCTTTACTAATTGTTTGCACTCCGTCGGTGTTATCTACCACTTAGTGAATACTTGAATTTTATGCATTTATGAAAGCATAATCTTTGTTCCATTGATTCTCTGAAGTCTTTGGCATTATATACATGACCGTACAGATGATATCTAGTTGACATCAAAGAAAATACAAACCACTAACTGATTTAATGTCTTACATTATCTTCAATTTAACATTATCAAATATTTAATCTGTTACATGTCATCATAGCTAGCACACACATGACTTGAGCTAAAAAGAAACAAAGACATATGAAAAACATGTGTCATATGTATGTTGAATTCATCAGCCAAAAAAATTTGAGATCCAATGTAATACTCAGCAATATCTAATTACCTTGCACACCTTGGGGAAATACCATTCAGCTGAGAAGAGCACTTACATTCTGCCTAGTTGTTGGTATTACTATTTGTAACATTTGGTTCCTTATAGGAGAATAAATCATAAACTTAACATGAAGAATGTTGATCATCCTCATCATACCATGAAAGCTCGACACCATGATCCTTATTCTTCTCTGCAAGGAAACCAATCTGCACCAGATCACAGGTTTGTAGATCTATTTCAAAATTCTCAAAAGAATCCTCCTGCAAGGTATCAACATTGTACAAACCATAAAATTTTTGGTGGGTGGGAGGGAAAACATCAATACACTCATTAAAAACATGTGTAACTTAAGCATCTGAAAGACAATGCTTCAATGGTTTAATGAAATATTTAGAATCAGAAAAAGATTCAAAATCTACACAATTACTCCAATCAGTAGTCAACAGTATATCAAGAATACCATCATCCCTTGAATCTAAGAAAATATTGATGATTTCACCATATGATACATCAAATAGCATCTTATTGCAGCCAAGTAATGTAGAAGCACAAGGAGAATCATAAAAACACATGTAAAAATCAGAACCTACTGACTCATACTCTCTGTCAAATTCAATGTGTTGGGTTTCATGGTTTAGAGCTATCCCTCTCTAATTAACTGAGATACTCACAAGACAGAAAATCTGAAATTTTTTCACTGTGGAAGTAACCATTGTCATCATCTTCACCCTCCTCTGATATGCAGCCACTAGCAATATTTTAGCTTATCCAATCATCTTCTTCTTGGTGACTGCACAAATCTAATGCTTTATACTAAGAAGAAGCATCACCTTAATGATTATAAGAGCTCGAGCATCCACACTAGATACATCTCCTTCATAAGTTCTATCATTCTTAATAAAAATTCTATTAAATACAATCTCAAGGGTATCTTCAAGTTCAAGATCTACAAAATTAGTTATCCCATTCCTAATATGCACATAACATTCTTCCCTCAAGGAGGCTGGCCAATGGGTTGATTTAGGGAAACAAAATTCCAAGAACAAACCAACATATTCAACATATGAAAACTCAGTACCCCCTATGGTACAGGAGCACCCTAGACAAACTAAGTTCTCCTTTGGCATTCTTGGACTCCCTCAAGTCAAATAGTTTCCCAAACCTTAGAAATAGAATAATTTATCATGTTTTCATGTTTCTTAAATGTTTTATTCCATTAGGGATAATAACATTTGGTTTTGGACCAAGTTGGTCATCTAGAGTGCAACGTTGCAAAATCTTACAAAGTTGCTCAAAAGTTGTCAATGCAACTTTTAGCAACTTTTCGTAAAAGGTTGTAAAGAAATTCCCAAATGTCTAGTTAGTTCAAATTTTAGATGTAACCATTGTGAATGCCTACAAAATACCTTATTGGTAGGTGGTAGGATGATCTGATGTAATTTTGGCATTCAATCAATAAAAATAACCATTTTTCCTGCATTTTTGAGGAACAGTCAGTTTGTACAGATAGTTACGGAAGTATTGGAAGGAAAGGCTGATAAATTAAGGTATCCCTATGTATTAGATTTCATTTTCACTTGGTCTCATGGTCTACTCCTCCGTCCATCAAGAGTGATCATATTTTTACTCTTCCTTCCTAGTTTGTAGGCCCTAAATCAGGGTTTCTTAGAAAATTGTGTATATTTCTTGTTTCCACCATGGGAATATAATGGCCCTTGGTGGAAATCATGTTTTGATATTTCTCTTTAATATTATGGAGGTTGGGTTTGGTAAAACCCAGGGAGATGGGATTGTGGTGATGCCCTAGGTGTAAATGTCAATGTGTGCACCATCTAGAGAATTAGGACAGTCCTCATAACTTTCCTTTGGGGATTCACCAAGACCTATAAATCAATGTGGAAGACCCTCTTGTATTCTCTCACATTTTCCAATTGTTTTTTTGGGTATTTGTTTCAGGGAAATAGCACTTATAGTGCAACTAGAGACCTAATTAGGCCTAATTGTCTCATCAAAACTAAGTATTTTCCTTCCTTCCTTTCACTCCCATGTTTTGGTGATTAATTTGAATCCATTTGGGCATAAAGGGTATTTGAATCCCTATTCTATTTAGAATTTTATTTGGGATAATCTAAAACTAAGTCCAATTTCCTATCTGAAAAGGTTATAAGCAAGAAGTTGGGATTACAAAGAAACTATGTTCAAAGGGTTTCACAAGTTAAATAGGATCATTGGATCCTTGTCTTAGGGACCAAAATAGACCAAATCCTAGAGTATAGGTCACCCTTGGTCCTTGGAGTCACTTTATGGGGAATTTGAAGAATCCTAGGTTTTGTGCCTATTAACCAACTAATGGAGGTTGGTTTGAAGACTTGTGTGAGACTAGTGATTAGGTTCCACCTGTTGGGAGTGGGTTGTGATAACCTAGAACAAAGTAAATTCTACACTTTTGATAAGTGTAGTGGCACTTTGCATATTGGGAACACCTGATTTGGTTGTGTACTGCTTGAGTTTGAAGAACTAAAGCATCCACTTATCTCTTTTGGGACTTCTGAATGCCCACTCTTCATCAAGTGGCATCATAGATATGTCTGATCCTGAGTAAGAAGAAATATTTGCAAGGGTTACAAAAAATGAAGTTTCAAGGACGGCTAGAGAACAAAGGGAAGAAAATGCAACCTTGACTAGGAGGCTTTAAGAACTTGAGAATAAAGTAGAGAAGGGAAAAGAAGATATGTTTCATGGAGAAGAAGGGAGTGAAGAAGAATATGACACTCCTAATCAGAATGAGAACATCCCTACATACCAAATACCCCTCATAGATTCCCTAAAGTCTATGGGGAGAAGAACCATGGATGAGAAGTTGGATTGAGAAACTTTTAGTGGGAAGATGAATGTACATTTGGCCTTAGATTGGATTGAGGCTTTGACAAGCTTCTTTGAGTGTGAAGACATCTCTGAGAAGAAAAGGTTAAAGATGGAAAAATAAAATTTGAAGGTAGCAACCCTAACTTGGTAGAATTTCATCCAAATAGAGAGGGTGAAGAATGGTAGAAACATGATCACTTCATGGAACAAGATGATAGCATTGATAAAGGAGACATATGTACCTGAATATTATGGGGTACAAATCCATAGAAGGAAGAAAAACCTAAAGTAGAAAGACATGGATGTAGGCTCATACACCGAGGAGTTCCTAAAACTATGTATGAAAACTAATGCAATAGAGAATGAGGAAGAAAAGTTAGCAAGGTACATGAATGGTCTCAAAGTGTCAATTCATGAAGAACTTAGCCTACACTTCCCTACATCAGTAAACAAATGTTATCAAATGGAAATCAAAGTAGAAGAGAAATGGAAAAGAAAAGAAAATTTTGTCAAAGGGAAGAAAAATGTTAGTGGAAATAATTTTAGAGGCACAGGTACCTCTTGGAGTAGAGGACAATATAGTGGCAGCAACAAGAGGACCCCTGACCAAGGCCAAGGAGATAAAGAAAATAATCAATCAAATTTCAAAGGAAACTATAGAGGAAGGAGACCTTTCAATAGAGGGAGAACAAACGTAGGAAGAGGAAATGGACCTCTGAAATGTTACTATTGCAACCAACTTGTACAACATTCATGAAGGTGCCCTGAGAAAAGGGATAACAACAATCAAGGGGAAAGGAGGACACAACTCATTCAACAGGATAAGAAAGAGGAAAAAACCAATCCAAGGGATATAGAACCAGAAGAAGGAGCATGTTTTATGATGAGGCAATTTTTTATACAAGTACCACAAAGCCAAGAACCACCTCAAAGGAAGAACCTATTTAGGACAAAAATCAAATTCCATGGAAATGTATGTAATCTACTAATAGATTCTGGTTCAACTGAAAATTTAGTGTCTTTTGAAATGGTTCAAAAACTAAATCTACCTAAGAAACCACACCTCTTTCGCTACCATTTCTCTTGACTAACCAAAGATTAACAAACTCTAGTAACTATACAAGCATGGGTAGAATTTTCTATAGCAGATTTCAAAGATAAAGTACTTTGTGATGTAGTGGAAATGGATGCTTCCCACATCTTACTAGGCAGACCTTGGAAATATGATGTGGATGCCACAAATCATTGTAGGAAGAACACGTACTCCATCACCAAGAATGGGGAAACTTCCACCATGAATCCCCTACCTAATGCCAAAATAGAGAAACAACCTATTGTTATCACCTTGGGTGAAAAGGAAATGCTGCAAGTATTAAAAGAACTAGAGACTGGAGCTTTTGTCCTAATTTCTAAGCCCATGGATAGCATAAGATATGATGATAAGGATCTCATACCAAATGAAGTTAAGGAATTTTGAATAAATATAGTGATGTCACTACTAGTGACCTGTCCACAACCCTCCCTCCCTTAAGAGATATCAGTCATTAAATAGATCTGATACATTGCTCCTCCTTATCAAATAAAGCACATTATAAGATGATACCTACTCAAAATGTAGAGATTCCAAGACAAATGAGTGAGTTTCTTGAAAAAGGACTAATTCAAAAGATCCTTAGCCCATGTTCTATCCCATTAGTCCTAGCACCCAAAAAATATGGCAAATGGAGGTTATGCATAGACAATAGGTCCATAAACAAGATCACTATAGGATACAGATTTCCCATCCCAAGAATCAAGGGCTTACTGGATAAATTGGGAAACACATGTTACTTCAAAAAAAATGATTTAAAATCAAGATATCACCAAATCAGAATAAAGCCAGGAGATGAATGGAAGACTACATTTAAAACAATTGAAGGCCTTTCTGAATGGCTTGTTATTCCTTTTAGGTTAACAAATGACCCAATCACATTCACGAGTCTCATAAATGATATTTTCATTGATTTTATTGCAAAATTTTTTGTAATCTATCTAGATGACATATTGATTTATAGTCATAGTAGAGAAGAACATCTTAGACATGTGGAACAGGTTTTGAGGAGACTTCATCAACACAAATTAGTGACTAACTTAGAAAAGTGCATGTTTATGAAGAAGGAACTTGTGTTCCTAGGGTTTATCATCTCACAAGGCACCCTAAAAATGGATCTCAAAAAGGTTTAAGCAATTGTCAAATTGCCTCCACCAAAGAACCAAGGTGATGTTAGAAGTTTTCATTGTCTTGCCACTTTTTATGTAAAATTTATCAAATTTTTTTGTCATGTATGTGCACCTATGTGGGACACCATTAAAGGTGGTAAAAATATTAAGTTTGCATGGAATAAAGAGGCTAGTGATGCTTTCCAATACCTTAAGAATAGGGTATCCCAATATCCAATCCTAACCATACCTGATTTCAACAAAGTGTTAGTCATGGAGATAGATGCAAGTAATTTGGCAATAGGTGTTGTCCTAAGCCAAGAAGGTAAGGTTGTGAATTTCTTTTCTAAAAGATTAAATGATGCAAAGAAAAATTGATCTACTTATGATTTATAGTTATATGCCATGGTCCAAGCACTTAAAAAATGCAGCAATTATTTTGTCCCAAAGGAGTTTATAATTTTCACTAATAACCATGCATTGAGTTTCTTCAATACTCAGGACAAACTAGGGGTTAGACATATAAAATGAGTGAAATAACTGCAGGCATACACATTCAATATAAAGAACAAGAAGGGACTAGCCAACAAGGTGGCTGATTCCTTTAGAAGAAGGGTTGGATGGATTGAAGAAGTTCAACTTCAGAGTGAGGATATTTACTCACTCAAACACTTATATGAAGGGGATGCAGATTTTGGAGAAGCCTTTGAGGTATGCACAAATCTAACAGGAAGGTATCACACTGATTTTTGTGAATTTTTGATCCAAAACAATCTTTTGTTTAAAGGGGCCCTATTATGCATCCCCAAGTGTTCCATGAGAATAAAAATAATCAGAGAAGATCATTGTGGTGCCATGGGACGTCATTTTGGAGTAGACAAGACAATAGACCTGGTTAACAGAAGTTATTTTTGGCCAAAATTGGGTAAGGATATCATAAAATTTGTTGAATATCATTCCATTTGTTAGCAAGCTAAAGGAGTAACCACTAACTAAGGATTATACCAGCCTCTACCTATACCCACTAGGACATGTAGACTTAGTAGATTTACCTTCAAATTTTAGAGTAAGTGCACAAGGTGAAGATCTAGCAAAACTAATCACCAAAGTTCAAGTAGAAGTAAAAGACATATTGCAGTAGTCCACCATGAAATACAAAGCACATGCAGATAAGAAGAGGAGAGAGATTCACTTCTATATTGGAGACAAGGTATGGGCATATCTAAGGAAAGAGAGACTACCTAAGGTAAAATACTCAAAGCTACACATAAAAAAAGTTGGGCCATGCACCATTCTCAATAAGATGGATGAAAATGCTTATGAAATATCACTTCCCCCTACCTTATTGATTTCTCTTATATTTAATGTTGCAGACCTCACCACTTACAAATGGTTTTTAGATGCAAAAAATTTGTAGGGTCCACAGGACAAGGAAGATGGAGACTATGTAACAAATCTTCCACAAAGAAAACCAATAGATTTAGAAACAATTCTTGAGTCCAAAGTGATGAAGAAAAAAAGGAAACAAAAGTATATGCAATACCTGGTCAAGTGGAAGGGACTTCCTAATATTGATGGTACCTGGATGACAGAGGATCAAATCAAACAACATGGCATTACCCTTGATCAGTTAACCTCAAGTGGGAACTTGAGTTTAAATCCTCATGGGGAGTATGGTGCAGGAGCACCCTAGAAAAACTAAGTTTTCATTTGGAATTATTGGACTCCCTAAAGTCCATAATAGTCTATAGGACATGTTATTCTAAAGGTTTCAATTTGGACACACCTTTGTAAGACCTAGTCCCAAGATTGGCATTAAAAAGCCCTTGGTCAACTATTGGTCAACTAGTGTCCCAAACCTTATAAATAGGATAATTTATCATTTTTTCATTTTTTTTAAATGTTTTGGTCCATTAGAGATCATAACATTTGGTTTTTTACCAAGTTGGTCATCTAGAGTGCAAAGTTGCAAAATCTTGCAAAGTTGCTCAAAAGTTGTGAATGCAACTTTTGGTAAAAAGTTGTAAATCAATTACCAAATGGCTAGTTAGTTAAAAATTTAGATGTAACCATTGGGAATGCCTTAAAAATCCCTTATAGGTGGTTGGTACAATGATTTGAAGGAGAAGCTAATAAATTAAGGTATCCCTATGTATTATATTTCATTTTAACTTGGTCTGATGGTATAATCCTTTGTCCATAGAGATTTATCACATTTTTACTCTTCTTTCCTAGTTTGTAGGCCCTAAATCAGGGTTTCTTACAAAATTGTGCATATTTCTTATTTCCACCATGGGAATCTAATGGACCTTTGTGGAAATAATGTTTTGATATTTATATTTAAGATTATGAAGGTTGGGTTTGGAAAAATGTAGGGAGATGGGTTTGTCATGATGCCCTAGGTATACATGTCCATGTGTGCTCAATCTAGTGAATTAGGATAGTCCTCATAAATTTCCTTTGGGGATTCAACAAGACATATAAATTGGTGTGGAAGACCCTCTTGTATTAGAAGTTTTTATGGGATAATCCAAAATTAAGTCTAATTTCCCAACTCAAAAGGCTACAAGCAAGAATTTTGGATTGCAAAGCAACTATGTTCAAAGGGTTGCACAAGTTAAATAGGATCATTGGATCCTTGTCTTAGGGACCTAAATAAACAAAATCTTGGAGTATAGGTCACCCATGGTCCTTGGAGTCACTTTATGGGGAATTTGAAGAATACTAGGTTTTGTCCCTAGTAACCAACTAGTGGAAGTTGGGTTGAAGACTTGTGTGAGCCTAGTGATTAGGTTCCCCATGTTGGGAGTGGATTGTGATAACCTAGAACCAAGTCAATTATACACTTGTGATAAGTGTAGTGGCACTTTGTGTATTGGGAACACTTGAATTGGTGGTGTACTGCTTGATTTTGAAGAACTAAAGCATCCACTTGTCTCTTTTGGGACTTCTTACTGCCCACTCTGCATCACCCTCAAAGCTCATCATGTGCATCATAAAACCTTTCATTAATATACACCCTTCTCCTTCCCACCTTTACTCTTATCAGCTATATACAATCCTCTTAGATGCCTTGGACTAACAATGCAAGATCCTCTTGAAGCTTAACCATTTTGATTAATATAATACTTCCATGTGATTTTGCAAAATGCAACTTAAAACTTGAAGCCTGCAAACCTCTCTCCAAACCTTATTCCTTTTCTTAGTGCTTGAATCACTACATAAGGAAACATTACATCCTTGAAAATTAAAATACTTGGATGTGTTGTAGGAGCTGCAATATACTGATATTAAGTCCCCTCCAAATCACATTTGAAAGGTAGAGTCGCCATGTCCTTGCAGAGGAAAAGATATGAATCAGTTGAGAGCTCTTTCCCAACTTTGACCCCTTTTAAAATTCAGCCAACTTACAACACACCCTATATAGGGTCTTTTATGATTCCTCTCTTGACTATGCTCATAGTCACAAGAGTCCTATTATCTACTACCTCTTCACTCCAAGTCCACTTCTTCTTTGTATTCTTTCTTCAATCATGCACACTAGTGCATATCGAAGAACTCAAAGTCGCCACTCACCAAAAGTGAGATAATACTTGTATCATTTTCCAAACTATGACTTTTAGACACTTTCCAATGATAGACAAAACAAATCTGACTAACTTTAAAAAATATGAGGAATATCTTCTTTGTATCACATGACTCTATAAAATTAGTGGCCTCCGCAGAAAAGTCACCATTTTGTTGGTGTTTGAAAATGTTTATGCTATCTAAAGCTTCGAATATGACTTAAGACTAATGTTAGGAGTGGTTAGCTCCAATTATGGAAGCTCTATAAGGAAATTGAACAAACTATAGGGACAAGACTTCCCTCTACACTTCTGGCTCTGCAAAATCAAGATAGGTGCACCTAATCCAGATAACATATAACTCTTTACAACTCTTCTAAAACTCTGCATTTTAACAATATTTAATGGTAAGAAAGTGCTAAATACTAACTAGGCATTCATTGACTCTATATTACCAAGTAATATATTTAACCAACAACCATAGGATATGAAAAGGAATTAGTAATGGTTTTGATGTAGACTTGTAGGACATAATCAAACTATATTAGACACATGCATCAACAAAGAGTAGAAAATCTTATGACCAGTGCCTTATACATTAGGTAACTTCATCAATAAAAATATTGAAACAGATGGACAAGTAATTTGCAAGGACTCAAAACCATAAACACATGTATCTCAGATCACACACCTGCTTATAAGATCCCTATGCATATACATAAAATGAACTTATATTTCCCCCAAAGTATCTTTAATCTAATCCTAAATCAGAACTATGGAATGAAACATACACATAAATAACTCTATGTATTGGATAAGAAAATCCAAAACTCATACAATAAAAGCCAAGGAGAGACTTGAAATTGAGACAATGTGTTAAGTATAAAGAATCCAAATATGTAACAATAAGAATGAATAACTACACCACTTAATAATTTGTAAATGAAAAAAGTATCTATCCTAGAAGGAATTACAGCCTGATACAAATCTGATATATCCGTGGGACTCAAAATTCTGGAGCCAACACTTAGGATCAAAAAATTTGGAACCCCCAATACAAAGAAAGGAAAGCCTTAAGTACAAAGATTAAACCCTAGGAGAGGGTTCCAACAACTGCCTATCAAGCCATAAATGAAATCCAATCTCTCCAATTTGATCTTTCTCCAAAAGATCTGTCCTAACTATCCACTTGCCAAATTACAATCAGAGGTCCAACTACATAAATATAGAACACTCAAAGCATGCCAAAAAAATCCCAAAATAGAAAGAAATCAGAGAGCCACTGAACCACTGTACTGTAGTAAATGCATTTTGACCCATAGAACATAACCCCAGACACACAAATGGTGCCATTAAGATAGTTATGGGCCAAAAGAAACCTCGAGCCACTCGCCTGCAAGTCTGAGAAAATGCGACTATAATGAAACGCGGAGAAATATTTAAAATTTTAAAATATTAAAAACAATGGATAACTCCTCTAGCGCAAAAAAAATTGATGACTGAGAATAAGATCCTTTTGCAACTTTAAAATGTGACCATCGATGCACTTTATGTAAAAAGGACACCAAGCAAAATAAAAGAAAGTTACTTTTCTTGGTCAAACTTTGTTGACGTCCACATGAAAACACCCCACTGGTCCTCAGAACTACCTATCTACTTTATCTCACATAGGGCCCCCACTCTTACCTTATCACCAATTTGGACAAGGGTCATAAATTTCATGACCGTGCACTGCTTAACTTCCTTGTATCTTTCCTTCATGTGGTAGCACATTACCTCTGGATCTTGATCTTCCTTCGTTGCTTTCTTTTCCATCCATCACCATGCATCACCATCTAATTCAATCCATCCTCAATCCTACCTAAATAACCTATAGACTGTGCCACATGGCATTACCTTACTTGTTGGAACCTCTACTGTGTGTTTAACCAACCTATCCCCCTTGTCAAACCTCCCACATGTCTCACTCGCGCTACTACACGATCCAACTAGATATGTGATGACTCAAACAGAACCATCACATCTTGCTTCCACTTGTCATTTCTTCAATCATGTCACCCAAGAATTTTCTAACAAGGGCCCACAAAAACTATCCATCTTGTCTGCCAGCTGGCCACCACTAACAGTAGCACTTCACAAACTGTCAGCCAAAAAGTGCTTGCATTTCGACACTTAACATATTGTGAGCTGCGATATAAAAATAGTTAAAATTTCCTTTGCACAATTAATGTGGGATATATGACCTATGGCATTTAACACTCCAAGTACACCATCAAAGACCAGAGACCAAAGAGACTACTTTGACTCTATAGAAGAAACAAAAAAAAAGGGATAAGGAAAGGCCATAAAACTCCTCTACAACCAACTCACACGACAAATAGATCAGAAATACTCAAACATAAGTGAGAAACCCTGAGCAGAATTAGCAAGAGACATAGTATAAACCAAGCAATATAGTGCAAAACAAGCAATAGTGCTTCCCAAACACAAGTGTAAACCAAGCACTATATCTTAATAACTTTTCATCATTCTCAATTATTTGTACCATGGAAACCTTAATTACATAAACATCTCTAACATGAGTTTCTAACTACCACACCAGCCTAAAATGCCAAGGACTCCCCTTAGCATCATCATCAAAATTTTCCTTAATCCACCCCATCTAAGGTTTTTCCCATATAATTGTAGCCTCACTATAGTGGGAATCCCTATCCACCTTCCTTAATTTCCTAAATCGAATCTTAGTAGAAGGCCATTCATCTTGTATATGTTTATCTTCAAAATTGTAGGGTGTAGAGAGATTGTGGGAGGAATTAGCCACCCCCAAAACCTCTTCAGTTGATCTATTCAACATAAAACCACTTTCTTCTAAAGAAATAATAGAGCAGAGAACATCCTTTAATCTATTATTCATCACCTTAGCTATAACCTTATATGTTGTATTGAATAAGGCAATAGGTCTGAAATAATCAAAGGACACTCTATCAAAAAATTTAGGGATCAAAGAAATAAAGGTATTATTAAGGTCTTTAAGGATCTAAACCCATTGACATGTGATTCTTCCACAACATCCCACATGTCTTTCCCGACAACCTCCCAGGATTTTTGAAAGAAAATAGAAAAGAAACAATCAGGACCCAGGGACTTACCACCTCCTAAATTAAAAAGGGCATCTTGGACTTCTACCATAGAAACAGGTCTCATTAAGGCCAAGTTATGCATATTGGAGATACAACAAGGATTGACATCCAATAAACCCAAATCCAAAGTTGGATGATTAGGGCCACCAAAAAAAATATTTGAGAAGTAATCCACCACCTCTTTTTAATATCCTTTGCATCGTGTAAAATAAGTCCATTTTTGTCTTGGATAGAGAAAATTCTATTTTGGGATCTTTTAACCTTAGCGGAATTATGAAAATATTTAGTGTTTCTATCCCCTTCTCTTAACCAAGTTTCTCTAGATTTTTGCTTCCAAAACACTTCCTCCTAAACTGGGACTTCAAGATATTCCTTAGATTAATTGACTTCCTTCAAATAATCGTCTTCCCCTATCCCCTTAGCATTCACCTTAGAATTCAAATCAGCAACTCACTTTCTAATTTGAATTTATCAACAAAAATGTTTCTAAAGACTTCCCTATTCCAGATTTAAAGTTGTTCCTTCAGAAATTGTAACTTTTTAAAAAAGATGAAGGCATTGTTACCTGATCTTAGAGGTGCCATCTTCCATGATTCAGCTATCATATTCATGATTTTTTCAGCATGAATCCACATAGCCTAAAACTTGAAAGACATTGTTTCCATATTAAACTCCTCTTGGATCCTTAAACAAATATGGAAGTGATTTGAACATGATGATGGTAGAATCTCAGCATTGAAAATCCAACTCAATATATCCCGCTAGCCAACAAGTAAGAATTTGTCCAATTTTTCTACAATATTTAGAAAACCACTTCTCCAATTGGTCCATGTAAAATCCCCATTAAAAAAAATCACATTTAATAAGCCATTAACAGTTATAAAGAGGGGAAAGTAGCGTTGACTCTTCCCTGTCAAACTTAAACCTCCTTTCTTTTTCGAGGGACTTAGGATTGCATTGAAATTGCCACCATGAAGAAAGAGCTCCTTACGATAATTATTAATGTTGCACAATAAAAATAAATGCATTAAATCTTACCTAACGCAAGGTATAACCCTTCTTTGTTACTAATGTTATTAATATTTTAATGTAATAAAATCTATATACTATAAATCAGAATCTCCTGCATTTAATTAATAATAGATCATCATTTTACCCTCTACTTAGATTAAACTGATTTGTTTTCAAT
Organism: Thuja plicata; assembly: GCA_018584345.1. Lineage (NCBI taxonomy): Eukaryota > Viridiplantae > Streptophyta > Pinopsida > Cupressales > Cupressaceae > Thuja > Thuja plicata. Next base: position 322,542 of record MU219803.1, on the reverse strand, counting down.
TTAGACCATGAGTGTGACATTAGGTTCTAGCTTGAATTATCTATAATATTGGCCCCTAGATTAATTTTAATTCAGTTCACAAGTTTAGCTCTTTAATTATTTACAATTATTTAACTAATTGACATTAATGACTTTGTAAAATAATTTAAGGTCACTGTAAAATATCTAGTTACTTAATTACCAAAATATGAATAATTTTAAGTTATAATAAGGAAAATTGGATTTAATTCAATTTCATTACCACATTTTACTTTTCAAATTAATAAAGTTACCCATAGATTTAATCACTTAATTATTTTCAAAATTACAATCACAACAATGGTCCATTGAAAACTTTTTCATTAATTATTATATCATCATATTTAATTAAAAATATAATCACCAAGGTTAAATATTTACCTTCTTAAATTTCTCTACAAATGTCTAATTCAAAATTTACATCCTCTTAAAAATTTTAATTAACAACCAATTAGAAAATAAATCCTCCCACTTAATAAATTTTACTTTAATAATCTACTTTCTTATTAAAAAAATAATAATCAAATTTTTAAAAAATTTAACCCACTAAATGAAAGTTCATTAAGATGGAATTTATAAAAGAAATACACTATTATTATAATATGTTTAAATTTCCAACGAACCTACTTAGGTTTTCCCTAAACCTAATTCAAAATAAGGATTGGGGCTAAAATATGAAGTCTAAAATTAAATCCTAAAAATCATTTATTCATTTAGCCTTCAAACCCTGGCCTCAAAAATTTCTTGGATTTTATTATATGGTTTTGTTGCAGGTTGTGCTTCGATGGATATAGGGCGGATGAATGAAATGCATATATATATATATATATATATATATATATATATATATATATATATATATA
>MU219803.1:300544-314772 GCA_018584345.1 Thuja plicata | reverse complement strand
GAGAGAGAGAGAGAGAGAGAGAGAGGCATCTTCTCGATGTATGGTTTTCTACAAGTCGTTGCTCCCTACAAATATGACACCAATCTAGGTATCTATTGGGTATTGTTTATTCTAAAACATGGCACTTGATTAACTGTGGAGATCCAAAAAAATAGTTCAATTTTTGTAAATTATTGTAATTATCAGCTCTAGAAATAGTTAAAATTCTTGATATTACGTCATTGAACATTGTTTGCATCCATGCTATCAACACCATAAGATAATATCGTTAAGGGTAATTTATAAGTATTACTTACGATAAAATAAACTAAATAGTTCTCTCCCACATTAATAGGACTGCACCTTCTTTCAATTTATTTTAAAATTTCACATTTTATACTTCCCTTCCCCACATTACACCAAGGTACAATTGCTAGTATATAATTTATATGATAAAATATATATACCTTCCCCTTAAGTCGTGAGAATAATTCAAAGCTCACATTCTTCCAAATGAGAAGGGAAAGTGAGGAAATGGGACAACAGTACTGTGTAATTAATGGTCCCAATAAGATCCGCGTAAAGGACAAAATAAGTAATTAGTTAAAAACAGCCCTGTATACTCCATACAGACATGTGATATTCAACTTTTAGTAACTGTATGTTACGTGAGAAAAACAATTTGGATGTGGTGCATGGAAAACCCCAAAGTTTTAAACACATTCTCTTGAATAAAAACCATAACTTTGACTTGTTCTTTCTACATTATCAAAATTATTTGGAATAAATTTCAAAATTGAGAACAATTGATTACCACGAGGAAAAGGTATTCGTCATCAGTCCGTGAAGGAAGGATAAATTGTGGTTATTCTTCCACAATTGATGACGCTACGATTAACTGTGTTCCCTACTAACACAAGCACCTGAAACTTCGCATAAGACTGAAAATGTTCAAAGCTCATTGTTCTACAGAATGAGTGGGGTATGTAATGTGTTTTAAATAATTATTTGACTCAGTGGGGTGGTACTGGATAACGTCACCCATCAATCAGTTCGTGGTTCAATTTTTATTTATTTTTTGTCAGTGATCCCTTTATCTTATCATGGTTTTGTTGTTCATTGCAGTTTGGCTGGAGTTTTATCCTTTTTCCTCTACTCACTCACTTTCTCTGCTACATGTAAAGTAGCTTCCTCCAATGGATGTTGACCAATGTTTGTCTTTGTTCTCGGATCCATTTATAGCTTGCATGTGGTGGTTTTTGTGGCTGTTTTATAATTTGTTATAAGGAAAAAGTATTTAGTTATATTTGATATGATATTGGAACTTTGAGTTATTCAGTTTACTAATCATTATTCTTTTCATTAACTGACACAGTGACTGATATGATTAGTTTTGGGATCCAAAGGTTTTCATTCTACTAAAATATTTGAAGGTATATAGTTTTGTTATTATTAAAAGATTTAATGATAACGGATTTCTTGTTTTAATTGTATTTGTAAGGTTATAAATTTAGTATTTTTATTCTATATTCAATTTCACAGTATTTTCAGTTTTTTATAAGGACTCGGTTTTCTTTATCTGATTTGTCTTTCCTTATTATACTTTGGTTGATTTGTCTTTCCTTATTATACTTTGGTTTACTCCTTTCACGATTTCTTTTTGATTCATGAATATGATTGATTTGAAATAAAACTTATTGAATTTTTATAATTTCAAGTTTAATAACAACTCTTACTACTTAAAGATCTTATAATTAATTTATACATTGAAAATATTAAAATATCATGAATTCGAATGGTTTAAAGCACAGACTACAATGTGCTACAGAGACTGAGATCCCAAAGTGGGATGGGAAAAAGAAGAGTAAACGTCCACCAACAGACGCACTAAAGCTCCATAGTTTTTCGACAGGGGAGAAAAATAGTGCACATTCAGTACATTGACAAACGACAGGGAAGTTCAAGAATTCTTGGCTTTAGTGGACAAAATCCAATCAATGAGAATGCTATTTGAACAAAATCAAATGAATGTCTTTTCTGTAGAAGAAATAGCCACCGTCAAAAATATGGGTAGCGGTGTTATCAAACGTAATCTCAGTGGAAGCACTCATTCGGATGGGGGGATTTTTCTATCTTAACCAGGGAAGATAAACCTTCTACAGAAAGGAGTTCAACCTTTTCTACAAACAATAAAGGGGGCAGTTCAGACGAAACCCTAAAATCAGATATGGGATCTGATAAATGGAAGCGGGTGGCAAATTTTCAGCTAAATGTACCAGCGAGCACCGAACATCCTGTCGCTGAAGTAGCATTTAGCTTAGTCCCTTTGTATTTTGTACGTTACTGTAACTTTTAAGTAGCCTGAAGGCGTTTATAGTTCACAAACTAGGTAACTGTAGAATTTGCATTCCTGTTTTAAGATTTATTATTATTATTAGTTATATTCACTATTGCAAGGATTACCTTAAGGTTTGTAGCGCTCTATAAACGTGTTAGAACATCGTCCATGGAAAGGCCTAAAACTTAGAACTCTATAGTGTTGTTTTGGCTGTTCTACAACGTATTTTCCGGAAAGAAACTGAGTACCAGGTAAATGTAAATGATTGTAATGTGTAACACTTCCCTTAATAATATTATTGAGGGATCATCTTTTTGCTTTAGAACATATTGTTGAATGGTTTATGGCACTACTAATTTCGAATCTTCGGTAGATATTTGTTGCATTTTAGGTAGTATTATATAGGTTTGAGTTTTGGTTTCTTTTTTAAATGATGTAAATGTTTATGGTTTAGTGTAATAAATCAATGAGGTTATAAATGGGAGATCTTATTATTGATGAGAGTATTGAATAATAATAATATACTAGAGGCTGAGTCATGATGAAAATAAAAAGTAGTGTCACATGATGGCGATAAAAATTTTAACTAAGTTTGGAAAAATAAAGAGATTTCACTCTCAAAAGCATGATACAGTCTTCATAGTTTTGACTCTTTGTATCAGTATGTAAACATAGACTTTAAATTCACATGTCAAACCAAAATCCAAAAACCAAAATTCGAGATAAGCAAAACAGGGGAAATTGGTCTCTCGTGGTTTATCTTCCGGTTCTACCTCAACACGTCTACCTCCTTGCACGACCTCTTGGTCTCCTATTTACGTCATCAACATCCGCATTTTCATTTGTCGTCTTTTGCATGTGGACCGTCAACATGTGCTTTCTAGCCTGTATCAGTGGATGTTCTTCAGGAGTCTTCACCACCACCTGATCTGAGCGATCTTGGGAATCAAAGATATTTAATAGTCCTGGTTCCATATTTTTCATTCTCCTCTCACCATTGTCCGCCGTTTCCAAATTCTTAAAACTAAGAAAGTTTGTTACCAAAGTGGGGCCTTCATTGTGACGAAGTTTGTATAATTTCATTAGAAAGTCAATCTTTTCTCTTATATTTCATATCTTGTATCTGAAAACCCTTAGCTCTTCAATTTTTGAAATTGGGTATCACGTCGTAGGATGCCCATTAATAATAGCCACCCCATAATCGCTGGGCCTTGGGATAATGAGATTATCATCTATATTTCTGAGCATTGCAGGTCTGTTTACCAGAAATTTACTTAAGAAAACTTTACTACATATTCTCTTAGCCACCTTTTGGTAATACCAATATGCAGTATAATTTCCAAGAAAACTATAATAATGTCTGTATTTAGTCTAAACCCGTGTTTAGCCCTTATGAGGTCATTACCTTAAATCTCCAGGATTACTCTAGCCACTATAATGTGCAGGTTCTGTGGGATTTCTTGTATTCTTTGCTCTGTCACCATCCCTGGAAAAGCTACCATCCTTTTGGGGCTCTCAATTGTTAGCCGTAAAGAGGAGTCCATCATTTATTCTGTGTTTCGCTAAATTTTGTCTCCTCTCAACTTTTGAAACGACAGAGAGAAAGAGAGCCTTGAGAAAGAATGACCCACCCAAGAAATATAAATGATCTTCCTAAACAAGAATACCATATCCTAGATATGGTCAATTCTGGAAGATGCTACAATTCAAGAAGATTCTTATCTTCAAAATGAAATTCAGAATATGGACTGACCCGTTTGGTTCACCTAGAAGATAAATGAGAAGATGCATAAGCAAATACTAATTCTTTATTTTTTAATTTCTTTGAACATGGTGTGTATATGTGTGTATATATACACACATGCACACATGTGTATATACATAGATACATGTATGTATATATACATGTGTGTATATACACACACGTGTAGATGTGTATACATGTGTGTACATACACATGTATACACATATACACATAGGTGTATATATACACACACATACACACATGTATGTGTATACACATATATATACATTTGTGTATATATGCACACACATTACATGTGTGTATATACACATGTGTATATATACATGTGTATATACACATGTGTCTATATATACATGTGTATATATACATGTGTGTATATATACACATGTGCATGTATATACACACATGTGTATATACACATGTGCATATATATACACACATATGTATATACACATGTGTGTATATACACACATGTGTATATACAGATGTGTGTATATACACACATGTGTATATACACATTTATGTATATATACATCCTTATAGCAATATAATATACATCTATATAGTCATGGATTCTACAAAATATTAAATTTGGTTTGTATATACACGCACATGTGTATATATACACATGTATATACACACATGCATATATACATACATGTATATATACACACATGTATATATATACATCCTTATAGCAATATAATATACATCTTTATAGTCACGGATCCCACAAAATATTAAATTTGGTTTTCTAAAAATTGGAATTCCCATTCCATTTTTTCCTAAAATTCCAATTCCACCTATTTAGGTGGAAGATGATATTCCCATTTTGAGGGCAAAATTGGAATTTCGAAATTCCAATTCCAATTTTTTAGATGGACACAAACATAGAATTAAAATTTCCTGGAATTAGATAATGCCAATTCCAGTCTAATTCCAAGAAACAAACAGGCCTTATAGTCTGACAATAAGTCGTGTTAGATCTTGATGATCTGTCAGTCCCATAAAAAATCCCGATGATTTGTCCACTTGACTACTGCCTCTACTATCTTTTTTACTAAGATTAAGGCATGTTTACCTAAATTGTTGTATAGTATTGCCCCAGTCTAGATTTCCACTACTTCTAAATTTAAAAATCATGCCCCAAACCTGGATGCCGCCACTTGCTCCATCTGTCTATGCACTTACCGCACTTTCAAGACTCATTAATATTCACTCCCGTTGCCAAGGCTCTCACAAAATTTTTTAATGTTTATGTAAATGCTGAATCTTTTCCATGACTCCCCTTTTCTTTTTTTTGAGTTGACAGGCGATAAAGAAGGCCCTAGAAATAAAGTGGGTCCATTATGACACTAACAACTATGGAACAATCATTCCTAATTTAGTAGCCTTCTTTCCCTACTTTTATCATTGTCATTTCCAATTTGAACAGCTTCTCCCATTGATAAATTTTCTTCCCCTTCATTCTCATAACAAGGCCAAAATTAAACCGTTGCTTTTACAAGATACTGTATTAATGATTACTAATAAGCTTCCTCCAAAGATGTTGATAATGCTCGAAACTTACCCTTGCCTACCACTACTTCCCTTCCCCAAGAATCCATTAAACCTCTGAGATAGAAACTAGAATTTTTATAATAATTATGTTTAAAGAGTCACAAAATAATTTGATGTCCATGGGCACTAAAATGCCTCTTCCATTCGAGTAGGAAAATTTTAAAACACAACCTAGGGTAGTTCTCGATGCTAATATTAGACAATATGTCGCTACTTTTCAAGGATTGATTGTTAACAAGGGAAAGTCCATAGTCAATTAAAAATGGTATTATAGTTTCTTCTCCAATAACTCTAGTCAAGTTGTATTCCATATTTTATATCGTTCATATAGGGAGAAATCAATACTCCTTTTGTTTGTTATTGCATGTCTATTCAATCTCCTCTTCTCTTTTGATTTTGAAAAGGGGCCCCAAAAATGCCTACAAAAATTTATCAAGTTATTTGATCAACTGGATCATATTCTCTACTACTACCAATGAATGAATGAACTCTATTTGACTCCTCTTCATTCCAAGACTGAGCTTCACAGATCGTGAAATCTTGTTTCAATCCTCGCATTTTAGAAACCTCTTCAAATATATGGACATTTTGTCTTCCCATTGTTGTGAACTATCTTGTCTAGATATGTTTTCATTACTATCTACCATATGCAAAACATGCTTCTGGGGTTCCTTAACATCCCCATCAAAACAAAAATTCGTTCTTTCATGTTCATACTAGATTTTTTGAATCCATTCTCTTGAGTTGTAAATAAATTTTATGGAGTATGTGTTCGAAATCTAATATGGGAAAGCAGTAACTGAGGGGGGGGGGGGGGTGAATCAGATTTATATAATTTCTACCAATTCTTAACTAACTGATTCAACCATATATTCATAAACATAAAAAAAATGTTGTAACAGATCTAACATCTAAGCACAAACACATAACACAAATATTTTTGTAACCTAGAAACCCTTGAAGGTAAAAATGGGCTTGGGATGACACCCACAAATCTTCACTATTGTAGTAATAAAGTGTGCCTATTAGGGATACAAAGTTTTGATCACTTCTTATGATCTACCTTGGGAGGGGTCTACCCTCTTAAGATCTTTAAGACTTATACAATCTACCTTGTTAAAGGATTTAAACTTACAAAAAAATAAGAACTCGGTTAAGAGATTTATAAAGGTCTTTTAGGACAACTCTATTAAGAGATTTAACCTGACTCACTTGCTAGAATGTATCAGTACACAATCCTTTGGTTTGCACTACAAATGCTAATAATAGATCTCCTCTTTTGAACTCTTAACTGATCTCTCAAACTGATTTATCTCTATTCTACTCTTCACTGCTGTGCTCGGTCACTCTGTCTGGTCAATGCTTCAGAAATGCAAAACATGCATATACATCTAATCTCTTCTCTTCACATCCACATCCAAACATACATGCTTACACACACATGGATTAGGGTTTGAAGCATTCCATAAATAGAGCATCCAGATCAAAATCAATTATCTATATCTATCTTCTTTTGCCACTTTGACATCCCTAATTTTGATTAGTTGCATGGCTTGCATAGGAATACATAATCATAAAAATAATGCATAATTAATGCATTAAACCTCTATGTATGATCATTAAATTCTCCATAGAAGTGAGCCAAAATGGTTTACCTATCTATTTGTGATATTCCAAATACATATACAAAATTTTTTTTACTTGGCATAACCAAACACTGGTGCTCGGTCAATACTGTGTTGCTCGACATAATTGTATGCTTTTACTCGACACTTATGCTTCTATGCAACTCGGCAATCATTCACCTTGGCATCCATTGAGTACACGGTGACCTCTGACTTGCTCGACAGTAACTAATTCTCGGTCTTTGCCTTAGTGGGATGGCTTGGTCGTACTGATGAACGACCAACTTTCCCTGAATATGACTAAGTGTGGGACACTAATAGACAAAAAAAACTTAGATATCAACAATCTTTCCCTTTGTCATTAGTGGAAAAAACACTTTGTCATGTCTTTTCAGTCCTTCAAAACATAGTACTCAAAAGAATTCAGAATTCAGGAGCCCCCGTAAGATTCTGACTCAGTCTTTCTCCATAAATACTTCACTATATATACAACATATGTATGTACATACATACATTTCCCCTGTTGAATCTATCACATTTTCCCCTTGTTCTTTTCACTCTTGTCACTTTGCTCTGCTGGTGTTGTTGGGGTCAAACCATACTTATCAAAAAATGGTTTATGGATCTGTAAGATCATTACAAAATCATTATCCCAACTTGTCCTTATAGATTCTAAATATTGAAATTTGATTTCTAGCTCGCCAGCTAGATCAATCAAACTCTTGGCAATGTTCATAGGTGGATCTTTGTGTGATATTTCCTTTGTTGTTTTCACCTCTTTCTGCATAACCTCCAAGTGAGGTATCAACATTGTTTAAATTGGTATCAATTTCACCCCTATTTTTTCATCATTAGCCATAAGCTTGGCTAATGTCCCTTGGGCATTAAGAGTGCCTCTTGTCCATGTTCCTTGGCATTCAAAAATTTTATTACCTCATCAGTGGTCAAATCTTCAATCAGTTATTCCTCAATTTTATCGTTCTCCTCATCGTCGACATCTTTCTTCCACTCTTCCTCATTAATGTCAATCATTTCAGCTTCAATATCATCATGTGCCTTATTCTCAGTATTATCTAGTTCATTGATGTCTTCTTTGTTGTCAAGCTTAATTTTCTTAGATGTGCTCTCATGTTTCTTCTTGTCAACTATTAATCCAAAGATAATCTTCCATATCCTTTGGGTTTGATGCACAACACCTTCTACAACATTCTTGAGTATCGAATAGGCTCTCAATTTAGGAATGAATCTATTCTTATCTTGATCCATAAATTTGTATTTCTGCTTCTTTGTTAACTCTGACATAATTTGAGCTAATTATCTTTCTCCGATTTTCCTTTCTATCATCATGGCATGCTGCCATCTCTAATCAGTTTTATTTTCTAGCTCACCAGGGACTAAATTCCCAATCTCCAAAGGTGTCATCTTATATGAAACTAAAAGATCCATCATAACCTCTTCTATTTTAGCCTGATCAAATTTTCTTAACTTCTCATACTTGTTAAACTTAAAACCTAACAAACCTGTTGAATTCTAGATGTTGTGATATATTTCATCCGCATTGGTACCTATGGCATTAGTGCTTTGCAACATTGAACTTTATGATATCCTTAGTTTATGTCAACTCTTCTTCTTCTTCTTCTTCTTCTTCTTCTTACTTGTTAAACTTAAAACCTAACAAACCTGTTGAATTCTAGATGTTGTGATATATTTCATCCGCATTGGTACCTATGGAATTAGTGCTTTGCAACATTGAACTTTATGATATCCTTAGTTTATGTCAACTCTTCTTCTTCTTCTTCTTCTTCTTCTTCTTCTTCTTTAAACAAGAACTACAACATTGTGAAAAACTACAACATTCATCTTTAAACCAATTTTTTTTCATGATTTCATTTTGGGTTTTTATGGATTCCATACTATTGAATCAACATCTATGATCCTCTCAAAAGAGGCATTGCATCCTTGATGTATAAGGTGATTTATGCTTCACATATAGATTAAATTTAATTTTCCATATGAAATTTCAATTTAATTTAAAGGTTGAGTCCTATATAGGGGCTTAACTAAGGCAATCCCCTTTCCACAAATTCTTCACCTTCCTTTTTTGTGCATGAACATGTTTTCAAAGTTTCAAATCGGGATGTCAGGAGTTACAAAACAATTTGCAAGTCCCTTTTAAGTTCCATCATACTTAGAGTCTTCGGGATAAGGTCAAATTTTTAGGACAAGGTCGACTTTGGTCAAAATTATTCATTGTCAGAAGTTATAGATGTCAGAATGCTAGATGTAGAACCATATCTGATTCTAATATTTTTGCAACAATAAAAACTAGATTTGAAATTCATTCCTCTTTCCTAGCTTCAAGGTGAGTTCATCCTTTCTATTTCCCTGTTGTACTTACTTTAATAGACCAGATTTACATTTTTTTTAATCATCTATCACATTTACATATCATATTTATATATCAATCACATGATATAATAACACTATATTCCATAAGGAATACCAAAATATCCCTTTCACCTAGATCTTGCATTAGGATCCCTTTATCCTTTTTTTGGTTGTGCTAATTAGATTGGTTTAAGGGTGGGCTTATATTGCAATGCACAATATGATTTGGTGAGTGATCCACATCTTATAATTTCTCACCATTTAATATTAGATACATGAATATTTAATCACACCAACTAAAAGTATAGAGTTCTTTTCTAATATACAGATTAAATATTTTTTGTTCTTATTTGAAGTTCATATATCATCCTAATTTTTGTTAAGGTAAGTGGGTTTTTAGTAGGATCCAAATTTAATTATGAACAAAACAATAGAGTTATCCAAGTGGTAATAAATATTAGAATAGATCAATATTTCTATATATTTCTTCTTTTTATTCATAAATGTCTAACCATATATGTGTTCAACATTAATAAAATTAGGTGAAGGACAAAATAAAACCATTTGAACAGTACCAATAGCTCAGACAATAGACAAATATTAAGGAAAAACAACAGTTTTAAGAACAAAACCTTTATCAAATATAATTTTTTGTTCAGACAACCATCAACAATAGAAGAATAGATACTAGAAGTGTAAACCATAGAAACAACATGTTTATCTAGCAATAAATTTCCTATATTTAGAAGTAAACAAAAAAAAATTAAAAAAATCCGACACGAGTAAATTTATATCTTACTGCAAACTAGAGGGATAGATTGGGATGATTTCTAATGATTTAGTAATTATACATATAGTAATGAGAGGATAAACCTAAAGACTAGGTAGATTTTAGACACATTATCACATTTTCTATCACTCTATTTCCAAGAAACACCCAGGAAAATGTAGGGGCACAAGAAAAAATAAAAGGGGTAAACGCTCAAAGTTGTGTCATGTTTCAGGACCACTTATCAGCACAACTAAATTTGAGTATTTCTAAATAAAATTTATTTTTTGTCAAAGATATGGTCTAGCTAGATTCAATCTAGCTAAGCTAGATAAGTGGTTAAACTTTTCCTATTTGAAATGTCTATTAAATGCATGTTTTATACCAATTTAGGTCCAATTACCAAAGAAACAAAATTATTTCAAAAAAGTGATGTTTCAGTAGCCCCTACTCTTTTTAATGATATCTTTAAAAAATACCCTTTTGTAGAGCTTAGTGTCAAGATTATTGTCATATTAATTTTATAGTATTTTTATTAGATCTAATATATTATAATTTCAATATACAACAAGTAGGTATTTTAACATTCAAGATGATATTGCTTCAAATAAGAAATAAATAGTAAATCATATCCAAAAAATTTAAAATTTATTTTTAACACTAGAGGAGAGAGTCCTCTTGAAGAATATGTAATTTTTTTCTGAATGGTGTTGATTTGAAAGGGGAAATTTGGTGGGAGATGAAAACTGTCAATTTCATATAACTTCAACATTGAGCAATTATAATGAGAATTTTTTTACATTGAAAATCAATCTTTCTTCTCTTCTGCACTAGCTATACATTTTATCTATAACATATTTTGAAATTAGAGGAAAAATATATTATTTGCATATACTTGTTTGGTGGGAACTAGACCTCATATTTTCAGCAATTTTCAGGAATTAAAAACTGAACTTCAAAAAAACAAAAAAAAACTGTGTCAATTCTTGTTCAAAAAAAATTAAAAAATTATAGGCATAAAATTCATCCATTTTTTACACATTTCATCAGTTTACATCATCCTCAAATTCTATATACAAATGCCACTTTTATGTTGTTAAAGTTGAACAGTTTGCATGATGTCATCATTTTCCTTTATAAAAGTGTGACACAGGTTTGTACTTTTACCCATGGAGCTATATATAGGGGTTCTGATCCTGAGGGGAAGTGGGATAGATTTTTCTCAACAAGTCTATATATGAGCAAGGGTGAGAGTAAAGAGAATATGAGCTAGTCGTAACTGGAGCACTGATAACATGATGATTATGGTCATTGGAAAGAAGCACCCTTATCAATAAAGGATGAAGTAGGTACAAGTATATGACCTTAAAAAGGATAAAGAGAAAACACAATAGCAAAGAAAAAGTAAAAAATGGCATTCCACATAAACCCTACTATAGTACCCTTAACAAATGTAGTGGTAGATTAAGAATCGTATTCTCAACCTTAGGATAAATAGATAGAGTAGGAAAGTGAACATCAAATAATTATTAGGAAAAACCACAATAAAAAAAATCAATAACTATAACTGCAAAAATAAGAACCATCATGCTCCATAGACCCCATCTCAAATCCAAGTCATGCATAAGAGAGAAGCCATTGGTTGGGAGGGGTTATTTTGAATTCTTTGAGTAGGGTAGAAAACTCATGTAGTTGGTTGGAGTCTTTTTAATAACCAAGGTTACATATTACCTAATTAATCATAAGAACATTTATGTTTATGATGCATATAGAATTGTAATAAAAGTCTAGCAATAGTATTTAATTGTAAAAAAAATATTCCACTCTTCAGTAACTAAAAATAAATGTAATGGCCGACCTATACACGTTTGAAATGAATTTTACTCCCACTGTTGTTTCCCGCTCGACGGGCTTTTATGCTATATTGTTGCCATCTAGTTTGGTTGGTCCAGGAGTTTTTGGTGGGGGAGGGAATCTATGGTACGTCCACAGTCATTTGGTGAGTATGGGGTCTGTGGACCTATTGGTTCTACCTCTTATCCTGATATGGCTTCTTTTGAAGCAGATATTATTAAGCTTTGTTCTTTGATCTTCCTATTCCTGGGATAGGTTTCCTCCATCCCAGATCTGTTATGCCAATCTCTATCAGTGACCCGTTAGTGGTAAATCTAGAAAATGATATAGTTGATGAGATCTATAATAAAGTAGAGGACTTTTCCTCTAATGCTGCTATTTGTAGATTTAGGGGTTTTTTGCCTTCTCTTTTGGACCTACATGCATGGATATCCAAAATTTGAGAGCCTATTTTATCTGATTCTATTCAAATATTCAATGTGGAAAATGGATTTTTTTATTTCAAAGTTTGACAATGTTGAAAATCGGAACATTATTTTGTGTAGGTGTTACTCTTGGGAGTAGCGTTTCCCCTTGATGACCAAACCTTGGCATCATGATTTTGATACTCTTACTGATTTTTTTAATAAATACCCTTTTTAGTGAGGCTTTAGAATATTTCCTTGCATCTTTGGTTGGAATTTATTATGGAATCTATGGGAGAGGCTATTGGGGATTTTCAGTTGGTTGATGCAGTTTCCACTAACATTTTTACTCAACGTATGCTCGTATCCTAGTGAAGGTTGATCTTTCTAAGGGTCTCCCTGAGAAGCTGACTATGGATTATCTTCACGGCTCTTGGATCTAGACTCTTGATTAAGAGGGAATCATGCTCAGATGTAGAAAGTGCCACATGGCTGGCCATATTGTTGCCCGATGTTTATTAGATAGGGTAAAATCAAAGAAATTGGCTTCTTGGTGGGTGGGCATTGCTGACCACCATTATTCGGTTCAAAAATTTTCTATGGATGGCGGTTTGGTTGGAAGCACCTCTCTGGATAATATCCTTACTACTGATTCTATTGATGTTGTCTCAGATGTTGTCCCGATTCATAAAGTTGTTGATATCCCAGTTCAAAAATTTGATGATGTCCTCTCAGGTGATGCGAGTGTTGCTCCTATCCAAATTGCTACTGATGACTCTTGTTAAGCTGTCCTGACTATTGGTGCTATTGTTTATGACACCCAGGTCTCTTTGGGAGGGGTTTTAGGGAATTGTGATGATGTTGTCCTAGTCCCAACTGGGGATGTTGGGGTGGCCAGCCCTGCTTCTCAGTTTGTGGGCTTCTCTGCAAATTCTTTGTCTTGGTAGAATGCAACTGTAAAGATGGAGGAAGGATGGAAAAATGTTAAAGGAAATAAATTTAAGTCTCCCAAGCCTCTTTTTGATATGATTTTACGGTCACATAAGGGTGGGCCTAAAAGATTTTCCTGATTGCCCTTTTTTGTTGACTAGTGTTCTGGTCTTAGTTTGTATCTTATGGGAACCTTTGTTTGTTCCCTTTCGTGTGTTAGGTGTTGTTTTAGAGTGGTTTCTCTATTCTCTTATTGTTGTATCTTTCATTGTGTTGTTGTAAAAGGTTTTGGGTCCTTTCAAAACCTATTTTTACGTAATAAAAACTAAAACTAAATGTATAATACTCTTAACTTTGAAGTTCAATGAGTCAATCCATTGGTTAACATAATTATTATTTTCTTTGAAGAAATTGAAATTGAAAGTGTCTTGAATAATGAAATTATTAAATATGACCAAATACGTTTGTCACAATTGTATATGTGATTAAAAGATACAAATTAAGGTAGTGGAACAACTTCCTATATTAAGATTTATGGAATATTTTTTTATCTTTATAAAAGATACATAAACTTAACAAAAATAAACATACATACCGCAACAGATCGACATTTTTA
>MU219803.1:265704-300372 GCA_018584345.1 Thuja plicata | reverse complement strand
TATATATATATATGCTTGTAGACAAAGTTTTTCATAGAAGTATCAACAACCAAACATTTAAAGGTAACTCAATGTTCCTATAAGAATTTTACACATAACCTCCATCTCATGCACCAAATGTATAGGAGTTACAATTTATGAATTATCAATTGGTATTATATAAGAATGAGTTAAAATCATCCAAACCATTTGTGTTCAATTTATATTTAATTTAAGATGTTGTATGATGTCTCAAAATAGACACAAAAATGTATAACTTCCTCTTACAACCCATTTGTGTCTAGGACATTTTAATGTTTCCCATTTCAAAAGACCCAATATTTGAATGTCATAACTATTAATCCTAGAGTATGAATGACAAATTATAAATGATGGATTAGAATGATTGTAAATTTTGTATCAAGATTTACCATTATATATGCTAGTTATAACCACCTTCATTCCCAAAAATTGCCTTGAGGGCTTTCAAAAATTGTACAAATTACAAAACATAGAAACTTTATGTAGTGATATAAATTTTACACATGGTGTCCAATTATATCTAATGGAATTATAATGAAGATGATTAAGTCATAGGAGCTTACAGTGAGTTTGGGTGTTGTCATTACTATAAATTAAGTGTATTGAGAAATTCAGATTAGATATACTAGTGGCAAAGGTGATTACACAAGGATTTTTCTAGGTATCTAGTGTATCGATGATAATACATTCAGTATTGGTTAATCTGATGTGCAATGATAATATTGAATGTTTACGTGATGAGATCATTCAAGCGGTATCTACATATTCATGTTCAGGAGATTCAATGTATAGGAATATATTTGAGGAAAATACCCGTGATATTGGAAAGAATAGTTAATAATGAATTGGTCTAGTCAATTTGGTTAAATAAAGGTTTCCATCAATTACTTGTCAATGTTCAATTTATTTTTGAATTATATTGTTGAGGACCGACATTGAACATTATAATTTCCTATGCTGGTATGATTGCTTATATAATTTCAATGGATTTTTTGAGACAACTTGTAATCTGTTTTAGGGTTTGTGATAAACTTGAAAAGTTATCTAAAAGGATGATAAATGTTTAAGTTGGTGTGGTTAATATATGATGTGGTGATTGTGGTCATTGTAGGAGAAGTTTATAAGTGTGTCAAAAGTGTTAGAGAAATTAGAATGACACAGTGAGCAGTGTAGAAGCGGATCTGTCTGGCATAAGGTGTCATCATCAGGTCATTCCTTGAGTTTTCTACTCAAGGAAAGTTCTAACAGGCTTGTGATTAAAATCATTTAACAAGGATACTCCTAATAGGGTAAGAAGGATCCTAACAGGTCTAAAGATTAAATACTTTAACAAGGTGACTCTCAGAAGGAGTTTAACTCTCCTAACTAGGTAGTTCTTAACAATACTCTTTTAATAACCTTTAACCATGTTATAGATACTCGTAACTGGGTATACCCTTAACAGGGTGATGTAATGCTCCTAAGAGGCGAGATCTTATTTCTGCAATAGAGATATTTTTGGGTACTAATTCTCACAACTTTTTTTCCCTCTAAAAAGGGTTTCCACACAAAAATATTGGTGTCATTGTGTTACATTTTTGGATGAATGTTTTACTTTTCTTATTTTTTACTTTACCTTTGTAAGTTGGTTTATTTGAAAGTTCATGAAAATATTTTTTGGATCTATGATTTCACTAATGTGTTGGTTTATCCTACTAAATAAGGTTTACTTAGGGGGGATGAATCAAAAAATATTGAGCCTTAGTACTTTAAATCTAAACCTCTGATTCAGCTCAGTGAATCAAACAATAACAACCACTGAAACTTGAAAATTCTTCACAAACTTGATAAAAGGATATAACTTAAACAAATAAAATTCAAAGTTATCAAGAATCACATGTAACACAATTTTTAACGAGGAAAACCAATTTGGGAAAAATACTCAATGATAATTGTCACCCACAAAATGAAATACTCTTCTGAAGTATGCTTGGTTAATCGCCAATCCTATTAAAGATTACAATACACATTTGTTAGATGTGACCCTGTTAGTGGATTTACCTTAGACCTATTAGTATCTTCACCTTATTAGGAATGGATTGGTTAGACTGATTAAACATTCTTCCTAGAATGTTAGCTTTCTCAAGGGTTTACAAAAAGACTAGGTAGGTCTACTCGGTTAAGATATTTTCTATTACAAATGTTAGTAAGCAATAGTTACTAGTGTGACCTATGATTATTCAATTTATAATTTTCTTGATCAGATCCTTTATTTTCTCTCTAAAACTTACTGGCACATACAACTCATTAACTCATCAGTCTCTCCTCTTGACTGGTTATTCAACTCTTTCACTGCTTTGCTCGCTAGCTCTTTAACTTAATACTTCACCAGCAAATCTGTATAAACATACATACTCATAAATATATAGGCCTTTGTTTTTCTTCTTAATCCTATTGGTTAGGGTTTCTCTCAATTGCGCTCAGCCATATGATCTTCCCAATTGAACTAATTCAATGTATTTGTAACTCGGTTAAGAGGTTAACTGTGCCTCATGACTTGCACTTTTTATTGGAACTCGCAAATTTCCTTATCCAATTAATGTAAATCGGTGATTTTGAATTTTTATTTTCATGACCATAGATCTTGTAACAATTTTTTTATTTGTCCTTGGTAACTTCTTCATCTATCTGCCTTTTCATTAAATTCACTCTACTACTTGTGTTCAATCTTTGTTCATGATCGGTTCCTTTCTCATTGACTTTGATGAATATATTTACTCAGTATCTAAATTTTCTTGGTTACCAACCTTGCTTGGTAACTAACCTTTCTTAGCTGTCAACTTTGCTTGATGATTTTTTTTGTTCTGCTCAACCAATAAACACTTCACTGCTCGGAAAGTAGGTTCTTCCTATTTCCAACATGACCTTTCTACTTTACCAACTTAACAAAATCAAACCTTAAGTAATACCCAATTATATCAATATTTCGTTATCATTGTTTGAATTTATTATTTCCCCAATTATGTTCCTCTCCGATTGATATGACATCTTAATATAAACTAGAAATCAATTCTTTATATCAATGAAAAACTAACAACTGATCTAATCATTATACTTGCACTCAGTCCTCATCACCATTACCATTAATTGGTTAATAATATCCCTCATTGGAGTTGATGGAAACAGTATCAATTGAGGATGGTTTAGTCTAATCTCTCTTTATTATCTCTACTCCCTCTTAGCTTGTTCTTCCTGTTTACCTTTTGTTACATTTTCCCTCTTTCACGTCATCTCCCTTACTTCTCTTCATCACTTGCTTCTTATTTGTACAAGTACTTCTCCTTTGTTGTTATTTATCCATTTTAGCTCAGTCATAAAATACATACTCATCAATTACATACTTCTCCCTCTTTGACAACAATGCCAAAGATCCACACAAATTCTTGTTCATGTAGTGAATCATACCTTGCATGTACTAATTTCTTCTTTGGAAACATAATTCCTTTCACAACTTCAAGCATCACCTAAAGTTTGATCATTGAGCATCAACTCAAAATTTAGATATTCTAGTATGTTCTAGAATTGATTCAACAGGCCTCTTGAATTGAGGTAATGTAGGATATATTGGTGTTTGAAAACATTTATGCTATCTAAAGCTACCAATATTCCTTGAGACTGATGTTAGGATTCGTTAGCTCAAAGTATGGAAGATCTACAAAGAAAAGGTGGGTGCACCTAATCCAGATAACATACAACTCTTTACACCTCTTATTCACTCTATATTACAACAACAGATGATGGTAAGAAAGTACTAAATACTAACTAGGCATTCATTAACTCTCTATTACCATGTAGGACATACAACCAACAACCATAGGATATGAAATCACTTAGTAATGGTTTTGATGTAAATTTGTAGAATATAGCCAAACTCTATCAGACATGTATAAACAAAGAATAGAAAGGCTTTTGACTTGTGCCTTATATATTGGGCAACTTGTTCAATCCACATACTGAAACAGAAAGACAACCTATGTGCAAGGGCTCACAACCATAAACACAAGTATCTCAGATCATAAACTTGCTTATAATATCCCTATGCATATACATCAAATGAAACTATGTTTCACCTAAAGCATATTTA
This sequence comes from Thuja plicata, assembly GCA_018584345.1. Taxonomy (NCBI): domain Eukaryota; kingdom Viridiplantae; phylum Streptophyta; class Pinopsida; order Cupressales; family Cupressaceae; genus Thuja; species Thuja plicata. The sequence continues at coordinate 296,228 of MU219803.1, read as the reverse complement.
ATCTGATGCTAAATTAGAACTATGAAATTGAACATACACACAGATAACTCTATGTATTGGACTAAAAATTCCAAAGCTCATGCAATGAAATACAAGGAGAGAATTGAAACTAAGATAATCGTATTAAGTATAATGAGTCCAAATCTATAACAATATGATTGAATAACTACATTATTCAATAACTTGCAAAAGATCAAGAAGTATCTATCTTATCATGCATTACAATCTGATACCAATGTGATATATCCCTGGAACTCAAACTTCTGAGCAAACACTTAGGGTCAAAAATTCTCAAGCCCCTAAAATAGATAAAGGAAAGCCTTAAATAGAAGGAGGAAACCCTAGGAGAGGGTTCTCAACAATTGTCCTTCCAAGAAATTAATGCAATCCTATCTTGCAAGTTGAGCTTTCTCCAAAATATCACTAAAATTTCTATCCTGACAAACCACTTGCCAAGTTATAAGCATAGATCCAATCTCATCAATGTAGAACACTCGTAGCATGGAAGAAACAAACTAAAATAGAAAGAAAGATAAGTGATCCATAAACAACCATTCTACATTAAAAGCATTCAGAACCATAGAGGACACAACCCTAGACACACAAACGTTGCTATTAAGATATACATGGGCCAAGATGACCTCGAGCCACTCCCCCACAAGTATAAGAACATGCCACCATGATAAAACACATAGAGACATTTAAAATTTTATAATTTTGAGTAAAATAGCTAATTCTTCTGGCGCCAAACACATCAACGGTCAAGATCAAGACCATTTCACAACTTTAAAATAGGTTCGTTGATGAACTTTACGTAATATGGGCATCAAGAAAAAAGAAAAGTTATCTTTGACTCGTTAAAATCTGTTGAAATCCACATGGAAACATCCCACTGGGCCTAGGAACCATTGGTCTTTCTTTTCCTATATAGGCCCCACACTCTTTATTGCCAACCTTGGACATGCATCAAGAATTTTTCTACTACGTGATGCTTATATTCCTCAAATATTCCCTTCATGCAGTAGTGAATCATCATTGGATCTCCATCTTCCTTTCACGAACCTTTTGTATTCTCTGTTATATGTCACCTTCTGACCCTATCTATCCTTTTGGTCCCACCTAACCATCCTGTTGATTGTGCCACATGGCACCAACTTACTCACTAGGATCTCTGCCATATGTCCATCCAACCTAGCCCCCACCTATAAAAATTTCCACATGTCACACCCGCACCATTGCGTGATCCAACTAGATCTACTGTGACTAGGATTACACCATCACGCCCTACCGCCACCTGTCACCTCATGGAACTTGTCATCTGAGGATGGGCCCAAAAAATTATCCACCTTGTCTGCGAGCTAGCTGCCACTAACTGGAACACTTTAGAAACCATCAGCCAAGAAAGCACTTTCCTTTCAGCACCTAACCTATTGCGGGCTTGGGTATAGAATTGTTAAGTTACTTTATTGCACAACCAATATGGGATATATGACCTGAGGCGTCTAAAACATAAAACAAACCTGCAAAGACACAAAGGCCTAAGTGAATGTTCTAACTCCACAGAGGCAACCAAAAGGGAACAAAAGATGGATACAACTCCTCTCTGCATCCCTTTTATGCTAAAAATAGACATGAAACTCTTTGCAACTCTTGAAATTCCACCAAGGAAGCCCTAATTTCTTTAACAACTCTAGCAGTGGCTCTGAATGGGGATGTATGTCTGTCATAGGCATATCAAGGATCAATAATCTTACGGATAAGCACACCACCAAAAAAATGGAAGGGAAACCTAGCCTAAAACATACACCCTAAAATTTAGAAATCTACTTACAACTACTGTTCATGGATTTGAAACTTCAAGAGAAGTAAAATTTCAATAATTGGCCATGAACAGGCGATTCCAAAACATTTCCAACCAAGTCCTTAAGAATATAAGAGTCTGAACCCCATTTATTGTCAATAACATATGGTCCAAGCCAAATAGGGTCAAATTTAGCATGTTTACCTTTATTTTCAAGTCTAGCATTCCACATCAATACCCAGTCATCAGCTTCAAAACTTCTAATAGTTGTTATTTTGTTAAATAAATTCTTATACTGCAACTGCAATTGAACATTATTTTCATGTGTATTCCTTCTTTATTCATATTTTTGTATCAAATCATCCATCCTAATTCTCATTTCATCATCCTTCTCTTCATCATACTATTGGAAAAACTTATACATCTACATTAGATTGTTTTGAGGAAACCTAGCATGAATACCATATACCAAATCAAAGGGTGCACAACCAATTACTTTCTTGATGATTAATCTATCAGCCCACAATGCTAACTGTACCTATGAATCTCAATCCTTCTTGTTCTTATCCAACATCCTCTTAAGTATTTTGACCAAACTTTTATTATTGGAATCACGCTGGCCATTCCCTTGTGGGTGATATGGGAATGAGTAAGAGATTTGGATCCCATACTACTGGCAGAAATCACTAAACTCTTCTAATGTGAAACACATTGCATTATCCACCAAAATACTCTTTGCAAATCCAAATCTAGTCAAGACATTTTATAGCATGAAATCAATGACAGTCTTACTAGTAGCCTTTCTTGTGGAAATTGCTTCAATCCATTTAGTAAAGTAGTCAGTTTCTACTATAATCCAATGAATGACCTCCACTTGATTTGTTTCCACTATCACCAATGAACTCCATTCCCCATCTATGAAAATGTGCTTCCACTACAACGGCCTTCAAAGGAAAACTTCGCCCAAAATGTAGCTTACCTACAATTCTTTGCCAGACATCACATGTATTAACATAATTGTGGACATCCTTGAAGATAGTTGGCCACAAAAAACTAGATCTAAGAATCTTATGTGTAGTATTCATAGCCACGTAATGGCCTCCACATGCACCATTATGTATTTTTTCCATCAAGATTTTGGATTTGTCAAAGTCCACATATTTGAGCAATACTCCATCATTGCTTCTCCACAATAACTATCCCTAAATTAATGCATACTTAAAATCCTGAAACTTGAGTGTTCTTTTCCTATTTTCATTCATGTCAGGGGGGAAACAACCTTATGCTGATATCAAACAATATCCCTATACAAGTAACAACAATTGATAGAAGTCACCCCAAGGTCTGCTCACACAATCTTCTAGAAATGACCTTGCTTCCTTAGTCCTCTTATGATCCTAATTTATCTTATGGGATCACAATAACCTCAATACACTGAACCTAAGTCTATTCCCAACTCTTCTCTAAGATTCACTCTTCTCTTTAAGATTCACTCTTCTTGTGTTTCACCTTGAAGGACAACTACCATTAGTCTTCTCTCAATGCTTCACAATTGATTTGAAGGATTCCAAACCCAAACCCTTCATGAAAGCTCAAAAAATGCTACAAGGGCATTGTTCACTACTTGTATGTTCCTTATGCATTGATACATTCCCATTTGAAAAGGTCTTGAATCCCAATTTGGTTAAGTTCCAAAGCTTCTCTCAAAATGATCCTATTAGGCCTAATTGACCAATTAGTCCTATCCAGAGGGTTTTTCTTGATTTACTTCTAAATCTTCAAAACAAATCCTAAAAATAATCTAGGATCCAAATCCACTTTTTGAAGACCTATAATATTTTCAAGTTCTAGGGTCTCCAAACCTTCAGTATACCTTTGTCCTTAATTGTAGGGCTATTAGGCCTATTTTGGATCTTCACAAGAAGTTCACTAAATTTGATGGAAAAATCTATCCAAATGAGTTGGATGAGCTCTGAAATTGATACTAGGGATGTATAAGACCCTAAAGCCTCTGAGACCACACTTGGTTTAGAACTTTCATACACAAGCTTGCCTCTACATTCTTATTTTCTCTTTCCATACACCTAACTAGACAGTCCTAGCTCACCTAGGGCATAGATTTAAAATTATCAAATAAATTCCTTTTACCTCCTACATGAATATGTACATTTTACATAGGCTCCCCTAATTCATTCATTCAACCCTTTGAGTTTCCCACGGTTTGATTTCATGGGGAGCCATCAAAAAAAAATTGCACTGAACTAGACTCGTTGACTCTCTAAAACTTAAACAATTTCCTAAAGCTAACAAATGAACACTAAAATAAATTCTCTCTAAATGAAAAATTCTTGAATATGTTTTTACTACACTAATCCACATTTAGGTAAAGTATTTCAATCCATTAAAACACAAAGAACATTCAAATGAGTCAACTGTACTCTGTCTGTCAAAATACTTGCTCTACTTCTTTCAAGAACTTTCTTACATTCCAATCTACGACAGGAAATGAGCCATAGAGTGTCTAAAGATGCTTTCTCCACCACTTCAGGCCACTAGCATTTAGTTCCCACTCTTGTAATGAGGGGAATGCAAAGTTTTCGAGTTGCATGCAACATTTGCAAAAAGTTGCAAATGTTGTCATGACAACATTTGAGCATCTTTTCCATTTACGATGAAAACTATGTTTTAAGGCCTCTAACCAATAAATCTCGATGAACCAACATCATTTATGCCTCTTTAAGAATATTTCTCACCTTACATAGGTTGAGGACACATTTAGACCCCATTTCCCACATTTAGGCCTAATCTACGGACTAAACACTTAAAAGAAAACTAACCTAAACTAAAATGAAATTAGAACTAACCACTAATTCACCTAGTCACACACAACATAAGACCTTCTAAGGTCTAAGAAAAAATATAATGACTTGGCTAGTGTAAGTTACAAGATAAAAATAATTAGGGCTTTGAGGATAGCCTCAGTGCTCCTGCACCATCCTCCCCAAATGAAAAGACTTCAATCCACCCTTGGATTGAGTAAGTCTAGGTCAATTGCCAAATTTTTGAAATATTCTTCCTTTATCCATATTGCATCATCATCTGGTTGTCCTTTCCACTTGACTAAATTTTCTTGATATTCCTTCTTTCTTGTCTTCTTGTAGACTCTGGAATCAAGAATGTGTTCTGCTTTCTTGATTGGTGCAGATGGGAAATTGAGTTCTTCCACCTCCTATATGACTCTAGTCAAACTATGATCTGCATCTAGGATTGGGCCTTTGTATAAAACTAGGTCTGCAACATTTAACACCAGAGATAGACCAATATCATCTATAAGTTCCACCTTCTAGGCATTTGCTCCATATTTTTTAAGTATGACACATGGGCCAATTATTCTCATCAGAAGATTATGTTGTGTTCCTTTCTATAATCTTTCCTTGTTTAGGTGTACCATCACTAGATCCCTAACTTTTAATTGGACATATCTTTTTCTCTCATCCACTTTGTTCTTGATCTTCTCTGTATTTTCAATGAGTATCTTCCTCACTATCTCATGGACTTCTTGCATAGAATGTGAAAATTCATTAGCATAGCCACTTCCCTTGGCTCCATCCTTCACATCTTGGAGCTCATATATTCATCTTTGATGAAGGCAATAAACTATTTAAAAAGGACTCTTACCAGTAGTCATATTCACTTTATCATTGTAGGCATATGCTTGCCTAATGAGTTGGTCCCAAGTTTGACCATACTCCCTAGTTATATATCTTAGGAGATTTACAAGACTCCTATTAACTACCTCTATTTTACCATCAGATTGAGGATGGTATGTAGATTCAAAAGACAAGTTGGTTCCCAACTTTTTCCAGAGAGTCTTCAAAAAATGACTCATAAACTGTGTCTCTGTCAGACACTATGTTCAGTGGAAAACCATGTATTCTGACTACCTCCTTGAAGAATAGGGAAGCTATCTAACTTGCATCATTTTTTCTTTTGCAGGGTATAAAGTGTGCCATCTTGCTAAATTTGTCCACAATAACATAAATGTTATCCATTCCCTATTTTTCTTGGGAAATCCTACTACAAAATCCATACTAAGACACTCCCATGGTCTGGTTGGAATGGGTAAATGTTGGTATAGACCTGCATTAGTAGATGTACCTTTGGCCTTCTAACATAAAACACAACATTCTACATATCTCTTAACATCCAAATTCATCTTGAGCAAGAAGTAGAATCTTTAAACTAATTCTTGAGTTTTGTTAACACCAAAATGGCCACTAAGTGCACCATTTTTTTTTCTCCTATATTAGATTCTCCCTTGTAGACCCCCTAGGGACACATAATTGACTCCCTTTAAACAATAGACCACTCTGTAAAGTATACATACAGAATTGACTATGAAAGTGATTTTTATACTCTTGGCATACCTTGTAAACATTTGCAAAGTCATCATCTTCACATTACAAGTCTTTGAAGTTGTCTATTCCCATGCTCTATAGTTGAATCTCTTGAATGGTCAAAGATCTTCTACTTAAGGCATCTACTACCTTATTATGCAACCCATTCTTGTGTTTGATGTTGAAGTTGTAGGCTTATAGGTATTCAACCCACATCATATGCTTGTGACTTAGATTATCTTGTGAGTTCAAGAAACTTAATGCTTGATTGTCTAAATAGACTATGAACTCCTTTGGACAAAAATAATGCCTCCACTTTCTTAGTAACTTGACCGGAGCATACATCTCTAGGTCATAAGAAGAGTATTTATTCTTAGCTTCACTTAGTTTCTCAGAGTGGAAGGCCACTGGTCTTCCCTCTTGTCTCAAGACAACACCAATGGCTACATTGATAGCATCACATTCCACTGTAAATAAATTTTCAAAGCTTGGTAAAACCAAAATTGGTTGGGTAGAAATCTTCTTTTTCAGAAGCTCAAAACCATGGTTAGCTTGTTCATTCCACAAAAAATTAGTCTTCATCCCACCCTTGATACTATCAAGCATAGGAGCACAAATTGCACAGAATTGTTTGATAAAATTTCTATAGTACTGTGTTAATCCATGAAAACATCTTACCTTGGTGGTTGTTCTTGGAGTAGGCCAATTGATGATGGCCTCCACTTTGGTAGGATCCATCTTTAGGTTGCTTTGAGATAACATAAATCCAAGGTACACTAGCTCTGAGATGTTCTTCTCTTGTCTTACTATAGATGAGTATATCATCTAAGTAGACTACCACAACCTTTCAAATATAGTATTTATGGACTTCTTTCATCAACCTCATGAAAGTTGATGGGGCATTGGATAACCCAAATGGCCTAAAAAACCACTCATACACTCCTTCTCTAGTCTTGAAGGTGGTTTTCCACTCATCTCCCTCATTTACCCTGATTTGATGATAGTCATTCTTTAGGTCTATCTTGGTAAAATACTTTTCTCCTCCTAGACAATCCATTAGGTATTCTATCATAGGGATAGGGAACCTATACCTAATTGTTATTCTATCTATTTCTCTAGAGTCTATAATTAGCCTCCATGTTCCTCCCTTTTTTAGGGTCTAAGACAGTGTGCACGACAGAAGGGCTAATGCTCTTCCTAATTAGACCTTGGCTTAGTAGTTCTTCAATCTGCCTAGTTATCTCCTCATTTTATTGAGGAGTCATCTTATATGCAGCCTTTTTGGGTAGGGTAGCTCTTAGGATTAGGTTTATTTTGTGTCTCACTGACCTCTTAGGTGGTAGGGATGATTTTATTCCATCACTGACTAAGCCTTCATACTTCTGTAGCAGCACCTACACTTCCTTTGGAAAATTTGTCTTCTTCACTGCTTTGTCTGCACTTTCTTCTTTTGGTTTCAACAAAAATGCAAAAAAAACTCCCTCCCCTTCTTCCAAGGCCTCTAAGAATTCCTTCTCACTCAGCATGAGAACATTTGGGCTAGATGACTTCATCTCTACATCCAATAGTAGTGACTATATTTTCAATGTCTCATTGTCCTTCTTGAAAGTGTATGAGTTCTTTGCACCATCATGCATGGCCTTTCTATCAAATTTCCATGGTCTACCTAGGAGTAGCTGACATGCATCCATAGGAAGGACATCACATCATACTTTTTACTTATACCTCCCAATTGAAAACTCCACCCAAGATTGCTCATTGACAATGACATGTTGCATTTTGTTTATCCAAGTGACCTTGTAAGCATTGGTATGGGGTATTCTTGTCATCTTCAACTTTTTGACTGCTTGCTTTGAAACTATATTTTCAGTAGACCCTAAGTTTATAATGACCCTACATAGTTTTCCCATCATCTTACACTTCACCCTAAATAGTGACTTCCTCTGACTGGCTCTTATTTTACTGGCTCCTTAATTAGAGTTCTTCTCATCATAAGGTTCTCACCTTCTTCTGATTCTAAAGGAACCTCAAGGTGTTTGTTTTGACCACTAGTTTCTTCTTGGACATAGTTCACCCTCTTGTCACCTCCTTGAGAATTTGAACCCTTCTCTAGACATCTGTATGAAGGATGTCCCATTTGATTGCAGTGGTAACACTTTAAATTGGAAAAGTAAATACCCCTACCTTGATTATTGTTTCTTCCTCTACTATAAGAGTTCCTTCCTCTATTTGAACCTTCTCTACTAGAGTTTCCTTCTTGTTCAAATTTTTTTTTCTCCCCTTGGTTCTTGGGTTTAGAACTCCTTCCACCATATCTACCTCTCTGTCCTCTACTGTCTCTCCCTCTACCTCTTCCTTTGGTAGTACTAGATTCTTGTTTCTTCATTATCTTCTCTTCAACTTTGATGGCAATTTGGTGGCACTTATGAATGGTTTCTAGAGTCAAAATACTCATTTGAGCTTGTATGGTCCACTTTATTCCATTAAGGTATCTTTATACCTTAACCTTCTCATCCTTTGTAACTCTAAATCTCATTAAAAGTCTTTGAAATTTTTTAGTGTATGAGTTTACATCTAGGTCTTTTTGTCACAGACCTTGCCTGCTCTTATGTAATTGGATTTCATAATCCTCAGGGATATAAGCATGTATAAATTTTGCAACCATATCCTTCCATGAAGAAATGGGCATATTTCCTTCCTTATCTCTCTCTCTCATCTTTGATGCTTTTCCACCAAGTGAGTGCAGACCCTCTCAGTTTAGCTTTTTCAACCTTCACCTTTTTAGCCTCAGTGATTCTATCACACTCAAAATGGTTTTCTAGTCCCTCTATCCAGTTAAGGACTATCTCTGGCTCCATCTTACCAGTAAAGGTTAGAACACCTTCTAGTTCTTTTCCACTCATAGCCTTTAGAGATTTTAGAAATGGCTTCTCATTAAGGACATGGTCAGCTTCAGGTATGTCATCATCAATGGAAATATATTTTCCTTTCCTTTCAACCTTATCCTTCACTTTATCTGCCTTCTCATCAACTTCATCTACCTTTTGCTCTAATTGAGCCAATATGTCTCGGAGCATTCCATTCTCCACTTTTTGATCATCCACTTTCTTAGATAGCTCAGCATTAGTCACGATTGTTGAATCTCCTACTGATTCAGTTGGTTGGAACATTAACCACAAGTTTGATCAGCTATGCTTTGATACAAATCTGATAGAAGTCACCCCAAGGTGTGCTCACACAATGCTATAGATAGGAACTTTATTTCCCTAATCCACTTAGGATCCTAATTTCTCTTCTAGAATCTCAATAGCCTCAAGACACTCATCCTAATTCTATTCCCAAATATTCTCTAAAAGTCACTCTTCTTGTGTTTCAGCTTGAAGGACAACTACCATTAGTCTTGTCTGAATGCTTCACAATTGCTTTTAAGGGTTCCAAACCCAAACCCTTCATGCCAACTCCAAAAATTCTACAAAGGCCTTGTTTAGTACTTCTATGTTCCTTCTGCATCAATACATTTCCATTTTCATAGGTCTTGAATTCCAATTTGGTTGATTTCCAAAGTTTCTCTCAAAATGATCCTATTAGGCCTAATTGACCAATTAGCCCTATTTAGAGGGTTTTTTCTGGATTTAATTCTAGATCTTCCAAACAACCCCTAAAAATAATCTAGGCTCCAGATACCCTTTTTGAAAACCTAAAATATTTTCAAGGTCTAGGGTCCCCAAGCCTTCTGTATACCTTTGTCCTGGATTGTAGGGCTATTAGGCCTATTTTGGCTCTTCACAAGCAGTTCACTAACTTTAATGGAAAAATATATCCAAATAGATTGGATTAGATCTAAAATTGATACTAGGGATCTATAAGACCCTAAAGACTCTGATACCAAACTTGGTTCAGAACTTTCATACACACCCTTGCCTCTTCATTCTTCTTCTCTTGCCATACACCTAACCAGACAGTCTTAGCTTGCCTAGGGAATGGCTTTAAAATTATAAAATTGATTCCCTTGACCTCCTAACTACATATGTACACTTTATAGCTACTCCATTAACTCATTCATCAAACCCTTTGAGTTTCCCACAGTTGGATTTCATGGGGGAGCCATTAAACCACAATTGCACTGAACTAGACAAACCTACTCTCTAAAACTTAATTAATTTCCTACAGCTAACAAATGATCACTAAAATAATTTCTCTCTGAATAAAAAAGTCTTGAATATCTTCCTACTACATGAATCCACACTTAGATCAAGTATTTCAATCCATTAAAACACAAAGAACATTCAAATCAGTCGACTGTACTCTTTTTGTTAGAATACTTGCTCTATTGCTTTCAAAAAATTTCTTACATTCCAATATACCTCGGTAAATGAGCCATAGAGTGTCTATAGATGCTTCCTCCACCATTTTATGCCACTATAATTTAATTCCCATTCCTAGAATGAGGGGAATCCAAATTTGTTGAGTTGCATGCAACATTTGCAAAAAGTTGCAAATGTTGTCATGACAACTTTTGAGCATCTTTTGCATCTATGATGAAAACTATATTTTATGGAATCTAACCCATAAAAATTGATGAACCAACATCATTTATCCCTCTTTAAGCATCTTTCTCACCTTACATAGGTCTAGGACACATTTAGACCCAATTTCCCCAATTTAGGCCTAATCTAGGGACTAAACACTTAAAAGAAAACTAACCTAAACTAGAATGAAATTAGAACTAACCACTAATTCACCTAGTCACACACAACAAAAATATCTTCTAAGGTCTAAGAAAAAACATACTGACTTGGCTAGATCCATTTACAAGCCCAAACTAACTAGGGTGTTGAGGATAGCCTAGGTGCTCTTGCACCAACAATCCATATCAAAAATATAAGGCCTTTGATCCTCCTCCAATATATTTATGTGATTGGCATCCAAATTTATTTGATCCATGAGCTTTGCAAGTCCCATATGCCTGACCAACTTTGTAATATTTATATCAATGTTAATTTCTTGGATATTGTTTATCCATCTACATCTCCTTCCTAACACCTCTTGCTTTACTAAAATCTCTTTCACAGCAGCACTAGGTACATAAGAAATCACAATTGCCCCTAGCAAGTAAGAGCTAAAAGCCTTCACAACCTTGACTAAAGCATAAGCTTATTTTTCCATGATATCATATTTGAGATCTTCTGCTTGCAAGGACATATTGAAAAAGGAAATGGGCTACTCAAAGCCCTCCGAATTCTTTTGTAGTAATACTGCAACAATGGTATTGTATGAAAGGAGAATATTTGCAAAGGCTTACCATAATCTAGTTTTTTGAGGACTGGAGCATCCTTGATAGCCTATTTTATACCTTAAAAAGCCTTGCATTCTTCTTGATTCCACTCTATCTTGCTCCTTACTTCATCATCCTTGAGACTAAAATAATGGTTTCAACAAAGTTGGTAATAAATCTTGTCAAGAAATTTACATGTCCAAAGAAAGATTGAATTCCCTTGACATTCTTAGTCCGAGGGATATTTTCAATTGCATATATCCTTTCAGGGTCAATTCTTACTCTATCCCTAGACACAATATGCCCTAAAATCTTTCCCTCTGTCACCCCAAAAACACACTTTTTGGGTTAAAAGAAACCCCATACTCCAATGCTCTTACCAAAAGTTTCTCGAGATGAGTGCAATGTTGTTCCTCTTTTGCTGAATGGTAGTATGGTCATCTTTGTATACTGCTATAAATTCATTTATAAAATATACAAATGCTACATCCATATCTCATTGAAATGGTGCTCCAACATTTGTCAAACCAAAGGGCATTCTGATATACACAAAATCGCCCCATGGTGTGGTGAATGTAGTCTTGAACTTCTCTGATTCCTTAACCATGACCTGATTGTACCCTAAAAATTAATCCAACATAGACATAAATTCAAATCTAGTGACTCTCTGTAACATAGCTTCCATGTTCGGAAACCCATAGTTATCCTTTAATAAATTGATGTTCAAATTCCTGAAACATACACAAATTCTAATATAACAATTTTTCTTTTCTTACTGGTACCACATTTGATACCCATATTGAATGTCTTATTGTTTTAATTATTATTGCATCCCTTGTCTTCTTCAATTCTTCTTGCATCTTGGGTGCTAGGGTGGGATTAATAGGTCTTAATTTCTATTTGAAAGCCCTTATGCCTTCTTTTAAAGGAATCTCATGTTGGAAAAGGTCCTCTCCATATGCCTTTAATGCATCATAAGACCATGTAGAGACATGTTTATATTTATTGAGAAGGTTAACAAACAAATCTCTGAGTTTAGAGGACAACATTTTACCAATTTATACCTTGTTAGGAGCTTCATTTGTCCCTAAATTCACTTCCTCTAATTTTTTAGACTTGTTCATAGTCTTTGCAGAATAGGACTTGTCCTTATTGTCAAATTTTTTCTCAAGCACAAGCAATCCTTTTGGAACTCTGTTTGACTTCACCTGTGGGACCTCTCAGCAAAAAATAGTATCCTTACCATCCATAGTCTCTACATACCCACTAAAGTCCATCTCTTTGTTTCCAAACTCTAATTCACAATACAAAAATATCAAAATATCTGAATCATCTTCAAAAACTTGCCAACTTTCAATATTTTATAGGATAGAAGGCCTGGATTGAACCTCAATATTATAAATTCCAACAAAGGTAACATCTCCTGGCTGTAAAGAAATGTTGGCCAAAAAGTCTGCCATTTTGTTTTGATTCCTATCCATCTAGTCAATACCAAAAGCATCAAATTTTTCTATTTCATCCCATACAACATTCCTATACTGCCTTAGCCTCTGATGTTTTGAAGCATATTTAGATCTTATTTGAGAGATCACTAATTCAGAGTCTCCAATTACCTTTATATTCTTTATGTTGTGTCTTGAAGCCAATCTTAGCCCAATCAACAAGGCCTCATACTCTGCAATATTATTAGTACATATAAACAACAAGGTGAATGTGAACTTTTAAGTCTTACCACTAGGATTTATTAATAGAACTCCTCCTCCTGCTCCTTCCTTTGAGCTTGCACCATCAAAGTACATTGTCCATAAGTCATAATTATCTACTAGATTATCCTTTTCTTCAATGAATAACATATGCTGATTTTCTACCCCTACCTTCCCATCTTGGACTTGGAAAGACCCAATGTCAGTATCCAAGAAATAATTCATATTATTATCATTAATTTCCTCAATCATGTGAGGAGTTCTTGTTTCTTTGGATACCTTGACACTTTGACAAGTGATATCAAATATTGCAAATAAGAGATCACATTGAATACTCCCTCCCATTGAGGCACTCCACTTCCTTTATAGGATTATTTCAAACTGAGGATGGATTTCCACCACTAAAACAATCATGGTTAGCATCTTCTCATGGCATGAAACAAGTCTATAAGGAAGAGCCTTCATGGTACCTATGTTAGGTACTTGTCTAGAGTCCATTTCTTGACATCTCCAATGAGGAGAATCAACCTACATTCTTAATGACTTCATGATTTATGCTAGCATGACAGTATTTGATACCCCATAGTCTATCATACAATTCTTTATTCTTTTACCATTTATGAAAAAATTCATGAAAAATGGATCTATAAATCCTAAAGGAGTGCTCACACGATTTTTAATTGCAAAAACTTGAGGGATCTTTTAGACAATCACCTCTGATTCTTTCACTTTGTTATCAAATTTCTCCTCTGATTTTCCAATTTTCTCAACTTCTTCCTTTTCCTACATTCTTGTAGAAGAGATGTTTCTCACCCATGTTAAATTTTTTTCCTTGTGTTCCTCAATAACCATCATCTCTAAGAGTGGAAATTTGACTGTCATTTGTGACAACAACTGCACCATATCTACTAGAGTATATTTCAAATCAGAAATGCCTTGCCTCAGAGTAATAACATTCTCATTTTCAACTTGAGTAGCAAGGCTTGGCTCAATCCATTTTATATCCTCATCAATAGATGGAGCACTTATTTTTGGTGTATTTACTTTCACCTTGTGGACAAAAATTATATTATCAGGCTTATCCCACTTCCTGACCTTTGTTTTGTGATACCTTAAACAAGCTTTTCTTTTCCTATTGTTTGCTTAGTGTTTTCTCCTGCCTATCTAACAAAAATACCAGAGGGTCTGCCATCAACATTGCCCACTGTTATGCTTCTAAAATTGTAGCTAATCCTTTCTTGAGAAACCATGTATGTATTAATTTGTGCAATTTCTTCATCTTAGGGTCTTCTTACTGCAAAAGGCTCATTACCCCTTGTAGTATTATACCTTATGTCATCAATCATTTCTTTTTCTTCATCAAATGAAAACAAGTATTTACCTCCATTTTCCTCATCAGATTCTTCTCAACTCATCAAAAGTGTAGAATTCATTGCACAATCACTGTCATCATATAATTCATCCACTTCTTCTCTTTCTTGTTGTGTCTCACTTGCAGATATGTTCAGAGCAATTGCACAATAATCAGGGCTGTGTGGGGATTGGCAAGTCATGCACCATGAAACATCATCACATGTTTTGATAGAGTTTCTTTGTAAAGGATCAGGAGTGTTACCATTAGGCTTTTCATTTCTTTGTCAGAAAATAGGATTCCCATCTTTCTATTGGGTAGTATAAGGATAGTTCATTAATACATACTCATGCATGATCTCATATCATCCATCATATAAATAAAAAATTTCAAATTTTTTTTATTTCTAGTGAAAATAGGTTTTATGGGGACCCAAAACCCCTTAGAAGCATTACAAAAGATGAATAGTCATTAATCTTGGTAAACTAAAATGGGGATGGACACCAACCTACAGAACCTAGAACCAACACAAAAAAAACCAGAAACCAGCTAAACGACCCAACAAATGAAAACCAAAAAAAAAATAGCACTAAAGAAGGGGAACACTAGGACCTAGGAAAACCCCAGAAGAGTACCCTCTACCTAATTCTTTTCCTAAGACACCTTCTTTTTAACAGATTGGGTGTGCTTGCCTAGTCAAGCATAATCCTCTTCAGCTTTGTTATCCTCTATCTTCACAATCGGAGAGCCAACATTAAGCTCCATCCCCATGGTATTGAAGTACTCCATCACGGCACTCATGAAAAGGTTATTATCCTTCACGTGCTTCTTCAGAGTGTTCTCTAGGTTTTCCATTCTATCCCACAAATCCTTCATGTTATTCTCCTCCTCTTTACCCTCTTGGCCACCAATCCCCTCTGATCCAGTATTCAAATTCCCCTGAAGAAGATCAACTTTAGTAGAGAGAGATTAGAAACTAAGATTGAGGCTTTTAATTTCCTTGAATACTCATTTGATAAGGCAGAATGAATACATCGACATCACCTTCATAGTTTTGAGGACACTGAAAGGGGGATCAATCTTATATCATCCATGTCCTCTTGAAGGATTTGAACATTTTTTTCATGCATATCGACCATTCTCACAAAGGGAATATTCCTAGAAATGGAGGGGAAATTACCCTTTTCATTAGTCTCCAATCTTGGAGTCTCAGTATCCACCTTCCTCTCTGACTGCACCTCCATGACAACTTTGAGCTTCAGTGAAATAGGAACATCATGTTCCTCAAACCTAGAATAATTGACCAAAATGGGAACCTTCTGACCCCCCATATCCCCATATATATTTTTAGGGTCGTCACCTTTAGCCTTGGCTTCATGGGAAGACACAATCTTGTCCTCTTCATCACCCAAATTGCTCGCAGAAACTGACAAGGATTCCTTTCTTTCCTCATCAGACTGGGTGTGGGGTACATAATGAGTATTTGCATAGCCATCAACACTTTCACCTTCAAAGTCTATGTCCATACCATTCTACTTATCAAATTTTAATATTTTTTCCCAATGTCAACTCCACTTTATCCTCACCTTCTCAAATCCATTTTCCCAAAGCCTTAGCAAAACCATAGTCTCTAGGTGAAAGTATAAGAGGGCTACTAGAAGAAACTTTCTTAACATGCTTAACAATATAGAGAATGAGACTCCCATGTAGAATGGTCTTACTTTCTTTCTTTCTATGATCAATAATACTGTAGCGAAGAGATTGCAATAGATAAAATAGAATTGAAACCCTAACCTTATTTCTAAAATGACAGAGAAACACAAAATGGTAGGAGTGAGCTCTTTTATACCTACCATCTAGGGTGATATACTCCATGAAAGTAGTAAGTAGCTTCGCCTAGGTCTCTTTGATAGTGTCCAAATCATAAAAGCCACAAGAGTCCTTCACCAATCTCTCGGCTTCATCCTTTTCCTTAGGGAAATGAAGAATGGCCCTTTGAGAGGTCTTCTTATCTCTATAAAACTTCATGCCCTTGGTATTCAACCCACGAACCTCCACTATAAGATCTTCATTGATTTTTATAGTCATTCACCCAATAGTGACGGTACCATCCTTCAAACTCTCAACAAAAGTATTTGTGACCTCATCTCTGAACCTATGCAGGCGCTCCATATACGTTATGACCCCACCCTTCATTAGCTTATCCCAGACCTTAGTCTTTTTCTTCCATTATTTGTAGTTGTTTGGCTCCCTATTGTTAAAACCTCCACCTATGCTGCCCTTGGAGAACAAAATCTTAACAGAAATAGTGGAAAAAACATAGAGATAGAACACAGAGGAAGAGTTCAAATTGATCACAATAAAAATATGCGTATGTGTGTACTTAGCCACCTTGGTAAGGATGAGACTTTTCATAACCCCATTAATTGATTTAATTAACTTGCATCTTTTCATCCAAGATTTTTAAGATATTCCAAATCTTCTCTTTTGTTGTGAGTCATATCAAATGCCAACTTTGCCTTCAAATTGATGGTCAAATCACTTCCACCATGCCAATTCATGATGTCTGTGGCCCTGATTGCAATGTTTTCAAATGCATCAAAATTCCAATTATCCTCCCTAAACTTATGAGAAATAATGATATTCTTGAAGTAATTAATGATTAACTAGGCCTCTTCAATAATAGCCTTAACAGACCATGATGGCTTAGTCACCCCTTTAATGTAGTTTAAAATATTCATAGATTCACCTTCAATCTACATGTTTGAAGGAGAGTCATAGCGTCCTCCACGTGATTGGTCTAGATTCCTATAGGAAATTCCATGCAAGAAAGATAGATGGCCTTTTCATCCTGAATAATCCCACCACATCTAGCCAGCCTCGGATTACCCTTCGCCGCACTGTCAAAATTGGCTTTGATCCATCAGGGGGGGGGAAAGCCAAATGGAATTCTTCTATTGGAATGAGGATTTTGTGGTACCAACAATATAGTATCCAACATAAAAATCCATCTTCACTCCATTCATGATATTATTGTTCGCCTTGATGCTTCTCTTAATTTTTACAGAAATCACCACCAAAAGAAGGCCAGCATCTCTAAAAACCCTATCATTGCATTATCTCCATAGTTTCCATATAACATGAAGGGAAATAATGTTACACATCAACCTATCCATAGGAAACTCAACATTTCTTCATTGAGCGAAGAAGTTCTCCATATTATCTGGGAAAACCCAACATATCTTCAAGCATTGCAAGGTGAGGCACCAAACTTCCCAAGAGTAATGATAGTCAAAATCCATATGGTAGGCCGACTCCCAAGAATTATTATATAGAGGAAACAACTATTAGGTAGAATCATGCCTCTATTTTTGAGATTAAAAATAGTAAGAATCTTATTCTGCAACACCAACCAATAAAAAATGTTAATTTTAGGAATTAACTATTTATCCCAAACCTGGGGCCAAAAGGGAGGATGTTCTGGCGGCTTCAAAAAAAGCTCAAAGGTAGAAGAAATATAGAAGAATCCAAAAGGGAGCATTCTCCATATCAAATTTTCCTCCCTGGTAGAGTCCACTTTCCACACATTCAGATCCAACATCAAAAGTTTGAGAAAATAATAAACAACACAAAGATAAACGCAAGACTGGCACCTCCAGTAAGCTTTGACCCATAGACTGATTATCAGTAAGAAAATATCAATATAATGATGGAGGGAAGGAATAGAATTCAGAGGGTAACCTTTAAGCCAACAATCTTCACATAATTTAATTCTCCTGTAGTACCCAAAATCCACTTAGCACCCTTGAACATTGTCTCCTTATCTTGTTGAATATAATTCTAAATAAAAGAGTCACAAACCTTCACATTAGACACCATAAAGCCTAAAATATGAGGGATGGAGAAGAGATATTTTTTTTGAATAATATCATTCGACACTTTTTTCTCACCAAAGATTCTCTAGATATTCTTAGCCAGAAGAGCCTTATTGGTAACTCTTAAAGGGTGGATCCCCAAGCCTCCCCAGTTCTTCAGAGTGCAAACCTTTTACCAGGAAACTAAGGCCAATCCCTTTTCTTCTTCCACCCCTGTCCAAAGAATATTTCTTTGAATCTTCTTGATGATATCTGTAAATTTAACTTGGACTTTAAACAAACTAAGGGCATAAATAGGGAGACTTTACAGAGAAGCCTTCAAAAGTTGAAGTTTTCCCACTTGAATTAACACAATTCCCTTCCAGCTAGCTAATTTTCTATTGAATATGTCCAGAATACCAGCCCAAAAGGAATCAATAGGTTTTAAGCCCAGGGGAAGACCAAGGCAGGTGGCAGGAAAGACACCAATTTTACACCCAAGAATTATTGCAATTCTAAGTTGTCTTTCCTCTGGCATGTTGATAAAACACAAAGAGCTCTTATTCTAATTAATAATTTGACCTGTAGCCTGAGAATAAATAGAAAGAGCCTATTTAATCATTCTAGCCTCCTGGATGGTAGAATAGATGATAATAACAGTGTCATCCACAAATTGGTCATGGGAGCATGGCCTGGAAGCAGAGGATGAAATGAGGCCCTTTAAAGATCCAATAGTCACTAGTCACCAGTCTCTATAAATAGCGACCAAGACCCTCTACCAGAATGGCGAGGAGAATAGGAGACAAGGGATCACCTTGATGGAGCCCCTGGAAGGCTTGAAGAATCTGGAAGAAGATCCATTCACAATAACAATAGCCAAAGAAGTGCTAATGAGCTGAAAAACTAGTTGCAAAAACTTATAACAAAAACCAATGGATCGAAGAATCTTGATCAAAAAATCCCAATCCACCCAGTCATAAGCCTTCGAGAGATCCAGTTTGAATAGGAGACCATATTTATTAGATGAATGGGTAGAATGAATGACCTCATGCACCTTCATAATAGAATCAATAATTTTCTACCAGGAACAAAACCACTCTACTAGGGGGATATAATATCGGGGAGGATAGCTAGCAGTCTAAGAGTGAGAACCTTGGAAATAGTTTTCTACACTGAGTCACATAAAATAATTGGACTAAAGGAATCCATAGAATTAGCACCAGGTTTTTTTGGAACCAAAGAAATGAAAGTAGCATTAATTTATTCAAGCATAGTTCTTGACCAAAAGAATTATTTCATAGAATTATAGATATCACAGCCTACAATGTGCCAAAATTTAAGAAAAAAGAATAGAGGAAACCGATCCACGCCCGGGGACTTATCACCCTCAAAAGAGAAAGCAGCGAGCTTGATTTCCTCCAAGGAGGAGATAACAGTCATCTTCTTATTAGTGACATCATCAAGAATGGAGGGAATAACATCAAGAATCAAGGCTTGGTTATCCAAGGAAAGTGAAAAATATTTAGATAAAAGGGAAGAAAAATAGTCCACCATAGCCAAAGATATGTCCTTATCATTAATTGCCACATCGTAATCCAACTTGAGTCTCAAAATTATGTTGGAAGCTTTATGTTTAGAAGTTGACATATAAAAGAACCCGATGTTCATATACCTAGCTTTCAGCCATAGTGATCTTGACCTTTGTCTCCAGTACACTTCCTCTTTAGATATGATGTTATGAGTTTTGGCCAAAAGAATCTCCTCCCTATCCTTAGCATATCAACACATGTCTATCTGCTAGATAGTATCTTGAATATCATCAAGCTCCTTTTTCAGATCAATCTCAAATTTGAAGATGTCACCAAACACATCCTTGCTCCAAGATTTAAGGTTGTGTTTAATATGTTGGAGT
Organism: Thuja plicata; assembly: GCA_018584345.1. Taxonomy (NCBI): domain Eukaryota; kingdom Viridiplantae; phylum Streptophyta; class Pinopsida; order Cupressales; family Cupressaceae; genus Thuja; species Thuja plicata. The sequence goes on along the minus strand of MU219803.1, from coordinate 275,935 downwards.
TTCTTAGACACCCTAAACATAGCAATAACCCAAATTTTGACATTCGATCAATCCCTAATTCTTTGCTTAATATTCAAGTGATTGATCCACATTTTCTCAAATCTAAAGGGGAAGTTTCCATTAACCTTCATTAGATCAGCCACAACGGAGATAGGGAAGTGATCAGACCCAACATTTTTGAGAGAGGAGAGTGAGAAACAAAAGATATTGAACCAACAAAAAGAGACCAAAGAATGATCAATACAGACCTAAATAAGGTTCATTCAAAATATTCTATTAGAAAAAGTGTTATTAACACCCTGCACATCAATATCAACGAGAGCTTGTCTGTTAACAAAATCCATAAGCTCAAATATACCCTCTAGTTGACTCTAACTTTCGACCCCTCAAAAATTTTCATTATCTTTCAAAGGACTGTTGAAATCTCCCATAACCAACCATGGAGAATCACAGAAATAAATCCTTTCATTCTCAACCAACTTCCAATACTTAGCCCTAATGGTTTTGGAATTAGGAGCATAAATATTAGTAGTAACCCATTAAAAATTAGAATTGAGGTGACAAAATTGAATACTCTCCTAGTTCAAATCATTACTTAACACTTCACCTCTAATATAGTTCTAGTTCCAAAAGACAACAATACCACCCGAGGCTCCATCAGAGCTAGAGCCATCAACAACACCATTTTTGAAGATTATGGTTTTTCCACCTTTTCTTTCACCATTTTGGTCTCCTGAATAAGAATGATATCAGATTTATGATCTCTAACCAGATTCCTAAGAGTATCCTGCTTATGGGAGGTATTCAACCCTCTTATGTTCCACCAAATGACTATCATTTCTTAACTAGGGTTTGGACTTCCTGGATGGTCAACTACTTACCATCAATAATATCCTTTTTAATCTCTCTTTCTCTAATATCCTTTTTAGAGATTATTACTTGGGTTTTCTTCTGATGTCCAACGTGAGCCTTCACAACCTTAGATCCCCCATTTGTGTTACTAAGTGTTACTACTCCCTTAGAACTAGGTGTTGAAATATTTTTCTGCTATTTTTTTTTGTTTCTTCCCCATATGAGTGGTCCTAGGAGCTCCATTTAGGTCCAGAAAATCTAGGCCATCAAGAACAATAGGATCTTCATCTCCACTCCAAGAATGGGTGTCAAGAATAGAGGAGAAGTACTCCTCCTCTGACTTTTCAGGATAGCTTGGTGAGGATTCTTCCCCCATCGCATTGTTATCTTCCTAAGCAGAATGAAAGGATCCTTCCATAATTGTGTCATCAGCCTAGATAAGAACTACAACCTCCACATGCAACTCCTTCATCAAAGAGTCTGAGATATGAGTAACAGAGTCAACAAATTCCCCTTCTTCCTAGCCAGGTTGTCTATTAAATCTACCATATCTCCTTGGCTTCCTCCAAGAACTAGATCAATTTTGTTGACACTATCACCTTCAGCCATAACAAGAGGCTTTTTTTCCTTCCTAATTTGTTTAGACTCCTTAGGAGGTTTAGGCCCAAAATCCACCGTCTTAGATTCCTTTTTTACTTTCTTTAGACAGTTCTTTTCCCAGTGACCCATTTTGTGACACACGAAACAAACGAAGGGAAGAGATTCAAATTCCACTTCCTTCTTCCAAATGCCCAGTTTAGAGTTAATTTTGATGATCAAAGGAAGGTTATAAAACTAGAAAATATTGACATAAATCCTAGAAAAAACCAATTGAGACTTGGTTTTCCTCATAGATTCAATCAAAAGGAGCTCCTCCAAAAGGTGGAAGCTGACCCCTTGAAGACTTCCTTGTTACAGTATTTGAGAGGAAATCTAGGAAACATAACCCAAACTGGGGTGGCCTTGAAGAACTTTGTAGAATAATACCAATTTGGAACCCATTTTTGGAAGGCCACCACCATTCTACCAAACATCTAAGGACCCCCACATAGCACATAATCCAAATCTTCTTTATTAGAGAAGGTGAAGGACAAAAAACCTTTGGGTAAAGTGGCAATGTCGACTTGACCCTTCAAAATCCATCATTTGTCAACAAAAGATCTAACCAATTCAATATTGGGTTGAGGGCTCAGAAAATTACCTACCAGAATGAGATCCATAGCAGGAAAAAAGTGATCCACCAGAGTATATGGCACAAAAATAGCTACTTCACCAACCAAGAGACCCACCTTAACATCAATAGTAGGAGAAGAAGGCTTTCCCACCAATTTTGCACCCATAATTTCTAACCACTTTTTGGTAGTGGAGGGATTGACCTTGACACCATTAGTGCTTGTACTTTCTTGAGTCCCTACTAGTGGGTCCTTGGAAATATCTACAACTTCCTTCTTCTTTGTCAGAGAAGGGATAGGCCCATTCCCTAAGACATTCTCACTCAAAGTCAGTGGGAAAATAATCGAAGGTCGTGACAACACTTCCTTCAAAAGAGTCATGGGTACACCCAACAGAGCCAAGGAGAAATCTGTGACAACTTGGAAAGAGGGAATATTATCCTTACCTCATAGAGTAGGATCTTACACCTGCAACACTAGACCCAAAATAGGTACTGGATAAACATCTGAAGGATAAACCATTTCCACCATGACATTCTCTAGGCCTGCACCAAAACAAGAACCCGCAACTAGACCACCATGCCTAGATAGGGAATATTTGAAAATTTTAAATTCTCTCCCTCTCAAAGCCTCTCCCATCTCCCGATGGTTACAACTTTTTAGAATGTTCTTGACAAGTAATAACATTATTTAAAGAAAACTTTGGAAGTTTATCTCTAATTTCATTTGGAACTATATTTGTATAACCAGGAACATCAATGAAAGAGAATTGTTTGTACCTTTCTGAATGAGTTGGTCTCCTTGGAAAAGGGTTGTCATATTGAGAAGCATATTCCTTGGCATGTGATATTTTAGTTTCCTTAGAACCAACAGGTCTAGAAGTCTGCCTGAGAAAATCCATCTTCTTCTTCATTTCTAAAGAAGCAGCCTCCAATTCAACCTTTTCAAGCTCTTTAACTATGATTTATTTTTCTATTCTATCACTTTTTATATCACTACCCAACTTTGACATCCAGCCTAATGGAACCTTGGGATTTACAAGTTCATCTATTTGAACACTTGTCATTTTTGGCTTACCCTTATTTCTTGGTTCTTGGGTAATAAGAACTGGTTGGATTATCGGTTCCTCTTCAACTTGTTTAGGTTCATCAACCTAGTTCATTTCCTCCAACCTTGGTGATTTCCAATTATTTTTCTCAAGAAAAATTTGGTCATTTCTAATCTTATCTTCTTTTTCCTTTTCTCTTCTCTGTTTGATGGCAATTTTCTCATGGATTCTCCTATCTAGTTCAACAATTTATTTTGCTACACTATCAGAATTAGGGAGAGTAGTATCATATTCTGTAATATCCTTCTCAATAGGAGAGTGATAATATTCATAAGAACCCAATCCAAAATCATCATCTTCTTAATACTCCAATGCATTGCCTTCCTGACTACGTTGGATTGATTCTTCTATTCATGTATTCTCCACTTTTCTCTCATTTTGAGGGATAGTTCTATTTTTCTTTCATTTCCTTGGATTATTAGCCTTAGAGGTAGTTGGAAACTCATCCTCCATCTTGTCTTTAGGATGTCTCCTCACCCAAGCTTTAGTGTTCCTATTACTCATGTCAAGAAAGTGTGTAAATTGAAATATGTTAATCAACACTACTGCAGAGAAAAATTAGAGTCTCCACCCAACAAGTTGGGAAAATACAACACTTACCAGAATGAAAATTGTCAAAAAACACACACATGAAAAAGGATAAAACAAGGTAAATCAATACTTCCAATAGTCAACTTACTAGTCAATTAGGACACTATTCTACACTCTTCCCTAGCAGAGTCACAATTTTGTTCATGTTTGAAAGCGTTTATGCTATCTAAAGCTACCAATATGCCTTGAGACTGATGTTAGGAGTAGTTAGCTCCAATTATGGAAGCTCTGCAAGGAAAATAGATCAACTTTAGGGACAAGACTTCCCTCTACACTTGTGGCTATGCAAAACCAAGGTGGGTGCAACTAATCCAGATAAAATACAACTCTTATTCACTCTAGATTACAACAACAAATCATGGTAAGAAAGTGTTAAATACTAAACACACATTCATTTACTCTCTATTACCATGTAGGACATACAAAAAATAACTATAGGATATGAAAGTACTTAGTAATGGTTTTGATGTAAATTTGTAGAATGTAGCCAAACTCTATCAGACATGTATAAATAAAGTATAGAAAAGTTTTTGATTAGTGCCTTATCCATTGGGAAACTTCTTCAATCCAAGTACTAAAATAGAAAGACAACCTATTGGCAAGGGCTCAAAGCCATAAACACAAGTATCTCAGATCATACACTTTCTTCTAAGATCCCTACGCATATACATCAAATAAATATATGTTTCACCCAAATCATATTTAATCTTATCCTGAATCAGAACTATGGATTGGAACATACACATAGATAACTCTATGTATTGGACTAGAAAATTCAAAACTCATGCAATTAAACCCAATGAAAGACTTGAAACTAAGAAAATTGTATTAAGTATAATGAGTCCAAATCTGTAACAATATGATTGAATAACTACACCATTCAATAACTTTTAAAAAATCAAGAAGTAACTATCTTATCATGAATTAAAGTCTGATACCAATCTGATATAACCCTAGAACTCAAACATCTGAGCCAAAACTTAGGGTCAAATATTTTGGAATCCCTAAAATAGAGAAAGGAAAACCCTAAATAGAAGGAGGAAACCCTAAGAGAGGGCTCTCAATAATTATCCTTTCAAGAAATTAACGCAATCCTATCTCGCAAGTTTATCTTTCTCCAAAAGATCACTAAAAGATATGTCTTGACAAACCACTTGCCAAGTTACTAGCAAAGAGGCAATCTCATCAATGCAAAACACTCATAGCATGGAAGAAACATCCCAAAATGGAAAGAAAGATTAGAGATCCATAAACAACCATGGTGTATTGAAAGCATTCATAACCACAGAGGACACAACCCCAGACACACAAATGACACCATTAAGACCTGGACATGGGCCAAGAAGACCTCGAGCCACTCCTCTACAAGGATGGGAACATGCCACCATGATAAAACATGCAGAGAAATTTAGTAATTTAAAATATTTAGTACAATGGCTAATTCCTGTGGCGCCAGATACATCAATGGTCAAGATCAAGACCCTTTCGCAACTTTAAAATAGAGTCATCGATGAACTTTACGTAATATGGGCATCAAGAAAAAATTAAATTTATCTTTTCTCGATCAAACTCTGTTGATATCCATGTGGCAACATCCCACTGGGCCTCAGAACCATTTGTCTTTCTTTTCCTACACAGGCCCCACACTCTTTACTGCTAACCTTAGACATGCGTAAATTATTTCACTACCATGCCATGCTTATCTTCCTCACATATTTCCTTCACGCGGTAGTGAATCACCATTGGATCTTGATCTACCTTTCACAATCCTTTTCCATTCTCTTCCATGCATTTCCATCTAACTTGATCCATCCTTTCTGTCCCACCTAACCATCCTACCAACTGTGCCATGTGGCACCACCTTACTTGCTGGGATCTCTACCACATGTCCATCCAACCTAGCCCTTGACTTGTCAAATCTTCTACATATCACACCCATGCAATTGCATGATCCAACTGGACTTACCTTTACTAGGACTACGTCATCATTCCCTGCCGTGACCTGTCACCTCAATAAATATGTTATCTAAGCATGGGCCCACAAAATTATCCACCTTACCTACCAACTGGCTACCACTAACCACAACACTTCACAAACTATCAGCTAAAAATGTGCTTGCCTTTTGACACTTAACCTATTACGGGCTAGGGTTTTAAAATGTTAAGTTACTTTACCACAAAACCAATGTGGGATATATGACTTGAGGCATCTAAAACATAAAAAAAATCAGTGAAGACACAAAGACCTAAGTGACTATTCTAACTCCACAGAGGAGACCAAAAGGGAACAAAACATGGCTACAACACCACTTTGCAACCCTTTCACATGAAAAATAGACATCAAAATCTCTGCAACTCTTGAAATTCCTTGAAGCCCTAATTTCTTTAACAGCTCTAACATGATAGGAGTAGGACCCCAAATATACCTCTGAGATACTCAAAGTCCTTTGGAAATTGCTTGGTGAATATGTTAGCAAGATGTTCTTTTGAAATCACATACTCCAACATTACAAGCTTGTCTTGTACTTTCTCTCTCAAGTAGTGATACTTGATAGATATGTTCTTTGTCTTTGAGTGCATTACCAGATTCTTTGATATGTTTATTGCACATGTATTATCTCAATAGATAGTGACTGGTTCGGTGATCTCTTCTTGCATATTATCTAGTAGCTATTTTATCCACATAATATTCGCATAATTCATAGTTGCAACAACATAGTCAACCTCGGCAGTAGACTGGGATATTGAAATTTGTTTCTTTCTTATCCATGTAAATAATCTTTCTCCTAAAAAGAAAGTGCCTCCACTTGTACTATTTCTGAGTCCTTTGTCCCCAATAGAGTCTATCCTTATCATGAGAAATTCTGATAATTGTTCTGATAACAACTCCCTAGTAGAGTCAGCAATATGTTGTTTCTCAAATCAACCGATTGGGTTTCCTATGGACTTTCTAATCCAATGTTGGGAAACCCAAGTGATTTTGCTAACTAACAAGTCTCAACCAAAGGCAAGGTTAGAACTTCTATAGTTCTGGCTCTAAAGGACCAAGGCTGGTAGACCTATACCTCAACCTTAATCTGTTGGTTGGAGGGTTTTTTATAGCTGATAGAATACACTTCAAACCTTCTCTCTAAAATATGGCAAGGGCACTTTGTTATACACTAAATTTGCGCCTCCAATCTCAAGCTCTCTTGGTCTTGATAATCCAGTATAACATGGGAATCATCTCAAGGTTGTGGGACCTTATGCTAACCGAGATGAGACCTCCAGGTTCTAGGCTGGTTCCTCTTGGATAATCACCTTAATTTGCTTCTTAACAGGAAAGTAAATCTTTTGAGGGAAAGGGACAGAAGGATTGCATGAAAGGAAAAAGACTGAAAGCAAACTACCTACTAGGTGGTACACCGAAATTAGGGCTTGGATTTCAGTATAGAGGAATGAAACCAATGGAAGAACCAGGTCTCATAAGTCACAAATCACTAGATAGGCTTGCATAAGTATTTCATAGGAGGGTTTGAATGACAAACTCAACCTATGACCTGCAAACAAACATCCTTTTCTGTAATTAGGTGTAGGGATGAGACAAGACTACTAGGGGTTGAAGTATACCCACAAAACATCTAAATCAGATCAAACACAGTAACACTCAGAATTACAAAAAATGAGAGGGACCAAGAACCCCAAATCCATTAACAACATTCATAAACTTCAATCCAATAAGAGATGATCAAGACAATGAAGACAGGGGTAGAACAAATATCACAAGTCCTCAAGGATATCTTAATCATCAATGGGAAATACAAGTGCAGGAAACCACAAGGGCAGAAAGAATGCCACGAACTAGTCTCCGAGAGAGAAAATCTCTTTACAATTGCAAAATCTCAGCACTAAGGCTTTCAAAAACTTTTTATACCCCCTCAACTGCACGCAGGCAGGAGTTCAAAATCTAACCAGGATTATAGATTTTACAATACAATAATCGACCTTAGGACAAAAATCCGATCTGGTCATAAATGTGCCATGCTGATGAATCGATCAGATTAGACTTTCGTGCCCATCCCTGTACTTGACCATGCCTACCGAATAAGCAACCTGGACTCATCAGTTCAACTCTGCAAGAAGGGCCCTGCCATGAATGCTCACCAACTGATCATATCTATCCAGGACAAGGAATGACCCCTGACGGCCGCCGCTCAGTCACTCATCAATGAGTCTTCGATCATGACCATACTTCTTGCCAACTGCATCTGAGCAATAACTTCTACGTGGGCGCTGCATCTTTTTCCACGCCTCTGGCTTATCCTGGAAGTTCCTCTGCAACATTCTAGAAATTCTCGAGCCCCAACGACCTCATCTGCATCATCGTCGCACAGTCGCGAGCCATGCTCTCTTCCCTCTGGATTTTGAGCGACTAAGCGACAAGCAGCTATCTGCATTACCTTTTCTGTGATCGCGCACTCGCGGGCAACCACCTCATTACTTTACTTCCTCGGTGAGTAGGCGACAAGCTCCATCTCTTCATTAATCGCTTAGTCACGAGCTGATCTCTGTTCATCCTTCTAGCTCAGCGAGTGAGCGACGAGCTCCATCCTTTCTTAATCGTGGAGTCGCGAGCCCTTTTTACTTTACCTTGGAACATCGGCGACTGAGCGACAATAACCCTCATCCAGCTCGTCACGCACTCGCAGGTGTCCTTGCCTTTGTCTCTTATCTTTGGCGGGTGCACGACACTTTCTCCTTCTGCTCGGTCACGCAGTCGCGGGCCATCTTGCCTTCACGTCCATTTCTCAGCGAGTGAGCGACCGGGCCCATATTCTTGCTCGTCGCGCACTCGCAACCTGTTTCTCTTCCATGTGTTCTTCTCAGCGACCTAGCGACGAGGCCTCTTCTTTTGTCAATCGCTCAGTCGTGAGCTAGATCCTGACATCTTAGAAACATTGATGACTGAGTGATGAGCACTTGCTTCTATTGGTCGCGCAGTCGCGAGCAACCCTTTCTTTTGCTTTAATGCTCGGCGAGTACGCGACGACATTACCTTCCAGCTCGTCGCTCAGTCGCAGCCTATTTCTCTTTTATGTGATAACTGTAGCGATTGAGCGATGAGCTCATAACATCCTTTGGTCACTCGGTCGCGGACTTGCAACATTAATCTCTAAAGACATCGCGACTGCGTGATGACCTCCCGGAACAACTCGTCGCCAACTCGCGCACTGCCTTTTCCTTTATCCTTCTGAAAATCGCCAGCGCGACTGCACGACAACATATCCCGTTGAGCTCGTCGCTCACTCGGGAGCTAGGAACCCGTCATAACTTAGACATCGTGACTGCGCGATGAAGCATTGAAATATTTGACCCGCTCAGTTGCAAGGCAAGAACGACCTGACCAAAAATGATCACGATTGCGCGACACCATGTATCTCGGCTCGTCGCTCACTCGGGGGTGGATGAGATCTATGCGGGAAAAGGTAGCGACTGAGTGATGAGCACGATTGGCAGCTCGTCGCTCAGTCACGCAACTTAAACTTTGGACATATTTTTAAAAGCGATTGCGCGATGAGCCATAAGGTTGATTTTTTTTAAAAAGGAGGGTTGGCCATTTTGGCGGGAAACACAGAAAAGGGCAGAAAACGTAGGATGGGGAAATTTTCGCTAACATTTGGCGACTTCTGTGGGATGTCATCCTGCTAGACATGAAACCAGTGGCCTATTGACATCCATTGGGCATGGAGTCATACTCAGAACACAAAAAAAAAAACATCGACAGCAACAAGAACCTGTGCGCGTGCACTTCTTTGAAAACAGGAAACTACACTAGAAAGCTGGAAAGCAGAGACATGGAACTATATACAAGAAGACAAAGACTCACAAAGAGGGACAAATATCAAAGCAGGGCTTCAAATGCAAACCGTTCACTGAAATTGGCAAGGCATCTCCATCAAGTGTTGAAAGCTGGAAAGCGTTAGATCCCCTGCACTCTGTTATGACAAATGGTCCACCCCAGAAGGAATCAAACTTTGAATGTCTACCAGGCCTACTTTTGAACTCATCCCATTTGAGAACCATGTCTCCAACCTTGAAGTTCCTTTCCCTGGCTCTTTTATCAAAGCTATTTTTAGTTTGATTCTGATGGAATTCCATGTCTCTCATAGACTTGTTTCTGATTTCTTCCAATTCCATCAATTGGGCATACCTGATCTGCAAGGGGTCCTCCTCATTAAACAAGGCATATTGAGTGGCTAAATCTAGTGCTGGTAACTCTGCTGAAATGGAAAGCTTAGCCTCTTTGCCATACACTAGCATATATGGTGAATTACCAATGATCTTCTTTGGGGTAACTCTGTTTAACCATAGGGCAGACCTGAGTTTTGTATGCCAATCCCTCTGATTATCCTGAAGAGTCTTCTTAATTATTCTGATTAGGTTCTTATTTGTAGACTCTGCCAAACCATTACCCTGGGGATAATAATTT
>MU219803.1:216083-259675 GCA_018584345.1 Thuja plicata | reverse complement strand
AACATCTAAATCAGATCAAACACAGTAACACTCAGAATTACAGAAAATGAGAGGGACCAAGAACCCCAAATCCATTAACAACATTCATAAACTTCAATCCAATAAGAGATGATCAAGACAATGAAGACAGGGGTAGAACAAATATCACAAGTCCTTAAGGATATCTTAATCATCAATGGGAAATACAAGTGCAGGAAACCACAAGGGCAGAAAGAATGCCACGAACTAGTCTCCGAGAGAGAAAATCTCTTTACAATTGCCAAATCTCAGCACTAAGACTTTCAAAAACTTTTTATACCCCCTCAACTGCACGCAGGCAGGAGTTCAAAATCTAACCAGGGTTATAGATTTTACAATACAATAATCGACCTCAAGACAAAAATCCGATCTGGTCATAAATGTGCCATGCTGATGAATCGATCAGATCAGAATTTCGTGCCCATCCCTGTACTTGACCATGCCTGCCGAACAAGCAACCTGGACTCATCAGTTCAACTCTGCAAGAAGGGCCCTGCCATGAATGCTTACCAATTGATTATATCTGTCCAGGACAAGGAATGACCCCTGACGGCCGCCGCTCAGTCACTCATCAATGAGTCTTTGATCATGACCATACTTCTTGCCAATTGCATCTGAGCAATAACTTCTACGTGGGCTCTGCATCTTTTTCCACACCTCTGGCTTATCCTGGAAGTTCCTCTGCAACGTTCTGGAAATTCTTGAGCCCCAACGACCTCATCTGCATGATCGTCGCACAGTCGTGAGCCATGCTCTCTTCCCTCTGGATTTTGAGCGACTAAGAGACGAGCAGCTATCTGCATTACCTTTTCTATGATCACGCACTCGTGGGAAACCACCTCATTACTTTACTTCCTGGGCGAGTAGGCGACGAGCTCCATCTCTTCATTAATCTCTCAGTCACAAGCTGATCTCCGTTCATCCTTCTAGCTCAGTGAGTGAGCGACGAGCTCCATCCTTTCTTAATCGCAGAGTCACGAGCCCTTTTTACTTTACCTTGGAACATCGGCGACTGAGCGACAATAACCCTCATCCAGCTCGTCGCGCACTCGCAAGTGTCCTTGCCTTTGTCTCTTATCTTTGGCGGGTGCGCGACACTTTCTCCTTCTGCTCGGTCACGCAGTCGTGGGCCATCTTGCCTTCACGTCCATTGCTCAGTGAGTGAGCGACCAGGCCCATATTCTTGCTCGTCGTGCACTCGCAACCTATTTCTCTTCCATGTGTTCTTCTCGGCGACCGAGCGACGAGGCCTCTTCTTTTGTCAATTGCTCAGTCGCGAGCTAGATCCTGACATCTTAGAAACATTGACGACTGAGCGACAAGCACTTGCTTCTATTGGTCACGCATTCGCGAGAAACCCTTTCTTTTACTTTAATGCTCGGCGAGTACGCGATGACATTACCTTCCAGCTCGTCGCTCAGTCGCAGCCTGTTTCTCTTTTATGTGATAACTGTAGTGATTGAGCGATGAGCTCATAACATCCTTTAGTCGCTCGGTCATGGAATTGCAACATTAATCTCTAAAGACATCGCGACTGCGCGACAACCTCCCGGAACAAATCGTCGCCAACTTGTGCACTGCCTTTTCCTTTATCCTTCTGAAAATCGCCAGCGCGACTGCGTGACAACATCTCCCGTTGAGCTCGTCACTCACTCGGGAGCTAGGAACCCGTCATAACTTAGACATCGCGACTGCGCGATGAAGCATTGAAATATTTGACCTGCTCAGTCGCAAGGCAAGAACGACCTGACCAAAAATGATCACGATTGCGCGACACCATGTATCCCAGCTCGTCGCTCACTCGGGGGTGGATGAGACCTATGCGGGAAAAGGTAGCGACTGAGCAATGAGCGCGATTGGCAGCTCGTTGCTCAGTTGCGCAACTTAAAATTTGAACATATTTTTAAAAGAAATTGTGCGATGAGCCATAAGGTTGATTTTCTTAAAAAAGGAGGGTTGGCCATTTTGGCGGGAAACACAGAAAAGGCCAGAAAACGTAGGATGGGGAAATTTTGGGTAACACACTTGAAATAAATAAAACTTTAATCAATACAAAATAAACTACAAGACTAAAATTGCTTTTTTTAATTGTAAGAATTCTTTGAAAATACTCAGTGGCTGTAATGATGAACTTGTGTCCATTAGAAGAGTTGGGATATATCTATCCGACCAATTCAAAGGCCCATTACTGGAATGGCCAATGTGTTATAAAAGGTATTAGCTCTTTGGCAGGACCATGGATGACATTTTCATGTGTTTGGCATTTAAGACATGCTTTGGAAAATTGAATAGTATCTTTCTCCATTATAGGCCAATAATAGCCTACTCTGAGCATCTTTTTAGCTAATGAAAAGCCATTCGAGTGTGAACCTTATACACCTTCATGGACATCTTTTAAAGCTAGATCGGTCTCTTCTAGTTCTAAACATCAAAGACGCGTACCATCGAGACTACGTTGATATAGGTTGTTAGTTATGAGGATGTAATGTGATGCTATCTGAATCAGGGATCTCTTCTCGTTTCTAGATAGATTGGCAGGAATGGTTTGATCAGAAAGATAGGCAATAATACTGGCATATCGGGATTGATCAGGAGTATTTAAGGCACATATTACCTGGTATTTTGGATTGGCAAAAGCGGGATAGGATATCTCTTCCACCAAGAATTCATAGAAAAATTGATGTTCCTCCAATTGTAACATGGATGCCAAGGTAGCCATAACATCTACTACTTTATTCTCTGATCTTGGTATCTGCTGAAAGGTGACGAAGACAAAGTATTTCTTCAAATCATCAACTAGTTGTTTGTAGGGCATCAATTTTTCATCTCTTTTTTGATATTCCCCATTGATTTGATTGATAACTAGTTGGGAGTCACCATATATGTGTAGCTTAATGATCTTCCATTCTATGGCAAGCTTGAGACCATTGACCAACGCTTCATATTTTGAGATATTGTTGGTTCATGGAAACATTAATTTGTAAGATTTGGGAATCTTATATCCTTGTGGAGTAATGAAGAGAACCCCGGCTCCAGATCCTTGTCGAGTAAATGACCCATCAAAGTACATCTTCCATGAGTGTTCGGTGAGATGCATGATTGTTTCATCAGGAAATTCAATTATTAATGGTGCATCATCCTGGAGTGGTGAATCAGCCAATTGATCCATGATTACTTGTCCTTTGATAGCCCTCCGTTTGATATACTCAATGTCAAACTCACTTAGAATGAGGACCCATTTTGCCAAGTGGCCTGTTAATGCTGCTCTGCTTAAAAGATACTTCAGAGGATCAATCTTAGCTATGAGCTTGACTATGTGTGAAAGCATGTAGTCTCTTAATTTCTGTGATGCGAAGACAACTGCTAAGCATGCTTTCTCAATAAGGCTATAATTGAGCTCATAAGCGACTAGAGTTCTACTAATATAGTAGATAGCTCGCTCTTTCTTTGTTTCATCCTCTTATGCCAGTAATACTCCTAGTGATGTAGCTGTAGCTGAAATATATAGGAGCAAAGGTTTTCCATGAATAGGTGCCATAAGAATTGGTGGTGAAGCCAGGTATGCCTTTAATTCTCTAAAGTTGGTTTCATAGTGTTCATCCCAGTTGAATGTAACCCCTTTATGTAGCAGCTTAGTAAAGGGTTGCACCTTATCTGCATGTTGGGACATAAATCTCCTGATAGACTGGAGTCTCCCTTGTAGTGTCCTCATTTGACTGACATTACGAGGAGGAGTCATTTCTAGAATAGCTTTTACTTTTGCTGGATCTATCTCGATCCCCTTTTGTCGATACTATGAATCCTAGGAGCTTCCCTGATTGAACCTCAAATGCACATTTCTTTAGATTGAGTCAGAGTTGGAATTGCTCCATGTGATCCAAGAGTTGCAACTGTTCCATGCGATCCAAGATTTTTCCTAAATCTGCAATATGATTACCCCTTTCTTTTGATTTAGCTAGTGTGTCATCAACATAGTCTTGCATGTTCTTGTGCATCATGTCATGGAATATGGTTTTCATAGCTCTTTGATATGTTTCTCTGGCATGACATTCCAGAAAAATGTGCCCCATGCACATGTGAATGCAGTTTTCTCTTGTCCTTAGGGGCAATCTTGATTTGATTATAACCCGAGAATCCATCCATTAAGGAATACATCTTGTAGCCAGCCGTAAGGTCTATAATCATGTCAATATTTGGTAGGGGGAAATCATCCTTTGGACATGTTTTGTTGAGGTCCCTGAAGTCTATGCAGATCCTAATAGATTTATCAGTTTTAGAAATAGGGACCACATTGGAGATCCAAGCTGCATAGGCAATGACCTGAATGAATCCAGCTTTTAATAACTTTTCTAATTCTGCTTTTACAAGTAATGCAACATGAGGATGCATTTTTCTAAGTTTTTGTTTCACAGGTTTGATCCTAGGAGCTATAGATAAGTGATGCATAATGAGATTGGGATCTAGCCCTGGCATATCCGTGTAGGACCAGGCAAAGTTGATCTTTTTCTCCTTTAGGAACTTTGTGAATTGTACCTTTTCTTCGTCTGATAGGGATTGTGCTAGATGAACTATGTGAGGATCTTCAACTGTGCCCAAGTTCACCGGTTGTGTTGGTTCAATTAATACTGAAGATCTTTCCTGAAAGTGTTGAGGGAGGATATCAAGAGTCTCATCCTTTGGTGCCTCTGAGAGGTTTTCACCATCAGATACATCTTTTTTCTTTACTACTTTGGGATCTGATACTGCCACGGAGTGGTTTTCACCATCAGCCTGTGTTTCCTTTTTATTTTTCAATTGGTGACTAAGAAACATGATATCCTCCTGTGACATGTTCTCGCTCCTTTCATTGGTTGAAGAAGGGTGAGGTTCACAAGCATTAAAGTAACAAGCCAGGGAGTGGTCATTGGGAAAGTTGAGGATAGGGGTAGGATCTATTTCAGTCTAATCAATGAGGTCTGGAAGTACCAATTTTAGGGAGTCAGATTCTGAGAAGGACAACATTGTGTTAGCATAAAAACTGTTAACCGACATGACACAGTCTATTAAGTTAATGTCTTCGATGTCTAGGTCAATAAGAGTGAGATCATTGTTAAAAGGGTCATTATCAGGCATATATGGATCGAACTCTAGTGACTCATTAGTAGATAACTCATCATCATCTCTTTGTAAATGGAGGCTTCTTGCTTGTAGCCTATGAAATTATCGTAGAGTTATATATTCACCATTTTCTCTATCAATGATCGGAGGAAGGAACTCTTCTTCTACTTGAGGAGGATCAGTGTCATTGATAGGGACAACAGGTCATCTACTAGGAGCTGTGGAAGCTGCAAAGATGTGAATTGTGTCTATCCCAATTTCTTCAGAAGCAATGGATAACCGATCATACTCATAGTCATGAGAGTTTGTGACATCATCATCAGATCTATTCAAATACTCAATAATTTTTATTTGATGGACTCAGTTAACTGCTTGCAGATCAAAGTGAGGTAGATCTAGGACATGTGTAATAGTGACCAATTTCCCCCAGTTAGGGTGTAAATTCTATGGTTGGGGTTCCTCTTGAGTGATCGTAGCTATGGTGTCTCCGACCTCTTGAATGGGAGGTTGTGCTATCAAAGGAGTGTAAAGATCCTGTGGTACCTCAAAGATAGGCACATAACGTTCTCCTTGATATTCAGGATTCTCTGTACGAATATGTAGTAATCTATCATAAGGCCATGGTTCCAATACTATCTCATATATTTTATCACTCTCTGCTTCAGAAGGTGGACTCTATTTTGAAGGAGGTTTGTTAGTTTGAGTATTGAAGCCTAATCCTATTTTATCTCTATTGAGGTGGAATGCCATGTGTATAGGTTCAATGATCCCTCATCCCGTGTCATTAACAGGTCCTTTTCCTTTGTACCCCATTTGTTTGAGGAAATCATATCCCTTTCCATACTGTTCTGGGGATATTTTTTCATTTTTGACCTCAGAGTCCACTGGTTCTCCTTTGTAAAACCAATTTAAGGCTGCGTGCTCTTCTGCGTTATCTGAAGAAGACATGGATGCCTTTATCATACCAGTAGCCTTGTGTATTTCTGGTTCCTATACTGTGAGAGGTGTGAATGTTGATGATGGTTTTCCATAGGATCTTGGTGATACTGGAAGCTCTGTCAAGGAGGGATTCAGGTCCAACTTGTATTCTCCCATACCTGTTTCTTAAAGTTTTAATGTCTTGTTAAAGCCTTTCATGACCATGTCCTTGATAGTTTCAGGAGTAACTGCATCCATAGCCTCCTTTTTGTGTGGGATCATGCTACCTGCTTTAATATTGTTGCAAGCGTAGTTGACATCCGCAAGAATTGTTACCTCTATTCCATTATGTGGGAATTTGATGCATTGATGATAGGTGGATGGTACAGCTTGCATCTCATGGATCCATGGTCTCTCAAGTAGAATGTTGTAGGCTAGTGGTAGATCCAGAACTTGACATATAACATCTCTTTCAACTAGTCCAACTCTGACGGGTAGAAAAATAATTCCTCGAGAGGATCTTTCTTCCTCATCATATTCTTTGATAGTTATTTTATTTCTAGAGTCAATTGTTTTCTCTGAGAGGCCTAGCCTCCTAACAAGATCCAGTGTACAGATATTTAATCTGGTGCCTCCATCTATCAATACACATCTAACATGAGATTTATGAATAAGAACTTCGATATGGAGGGGTTGATTGTGTGGATGGGTCAATGATTTGTCATCTTCCTTAGAAAAAGAGAGGTAATGTGGCGCTGAGATGTGATTGACCATCACTTGGAATTTGTTTATATCTATATCCTTTGGAACATTAGCAGTGTGTAGAGCTCATTCTAGAATTTCTCTATGCACAGTGGATATTTTGAGCAATTCAAAGATGTAAATTTTGGCAGCAGTTCTTTACAATTGGTCCACCAAGTCATACTTCACCCCATGGATGGTGACTACATGGTTTGTTCCTGGTTTAGGAATAGTGATAATGGGAACCTTGGGTGTGGATGTCTGTTTTGGAGGTCCCTTGATCGTAACCTAAGCTTGGCTCTGAGTTACAACATTTGTGAAGGATGAGGCTCCTTTGATGGTGACCATGTTGATAGATTCATTTTTAATGTTGAGCATATTGATCACATTGTCATTCTTGGAATAAGTATAGTGTACCTCATTACCTTTCCCTTTGGATGTTTCTCCTTGATTGTAATTGGTGAATGGTTTATTAAATGTTGTGTGATCTTCATTTGTAGTGTGTCCATCCACCTTGATTTTACCCCCTTCAATGAGGTCTTGGATAACATGTTTGAGTTTTAGACAATTATTTGTCTTGTGGCCCTTGTTTTTTTGGAAGACACAGTAAGAGTTATCATCCCACCATCTAGGTTTGACCATTGGTTCCCAAGGTTTAGAATCAAGAATTGTAAGGACTTTGTTATCCACCAATGTTTTTAAGACAATTTCAAGAGGTTCTCCCAAAGGTGTGAATGTTCTTTGGGGTTTTGAATTCCATGTTCGTCCCTTGTCATTATCATTGTTAACTTGGGAATGGGAGGTGTTATTTTATCCTCCTTGCTTGTTTGCATACCATTGGTAAGATTTAATGCTTCGGTTTTAGAATTAATGTTGGAAGTGTCAACCACTCCGTCATTAACAACATTTTTGTTTTGCTTCCACCATTTAGGTTTCAAGTTGGAGCTACTGCCTTTGTTTTCATTTTGAAGGGTGATCTCCCCCTTTTTAACCATGACTTCTTCAATACGGAGAGCATTCTTAATCATCCTATCGAAGCTAGGAGAATCTTGCATTTGTAGAGCATAGGTCAATTCAAGTATGAGATTATTAACAAAGATCTCCATCTTTTCCATTTCAGTGATGACTCTTGAATATCGCACAAAGATCTTCCTCCATCTTTGTAGGAAGTGCGTAAAGGATTCCCAAATTTTCTGCTTGGTATTACAGAGATCCATCATGGTGACATCATGCTAGATATTGTAGGAGTAGTGCTGAATGAACCATTGCATTAACTCCTTAAATGTTTTGACTTTAGGATTTAATTTGGAAAAACACTCCATGGCATTTCCTCCTAGACTGCCTGGAAACAGTCGCATGAGGTAAGTGGGTTCATGCATATACTCAATGCTAAGAGCACAAAATTCTCTCACATGGTCATGTGGATCGGTTTCTTCAGTGTACTTGTCATATTTTGGTCTTGCCACATTAGGAGGAAACGGAACCATTGTGATACTCTTATCGAAAGGAAATGGACAAATGGCATCCAAAGAATATTTTGTTTTGGGTTTGTCCTTCTCTTTTTTGAGGTTTGTGAGCTCAGTTTGCATTTGATTGAGCTGTTTAGTAATGATGGATATGGGGTTCGATACCTCCTTTTCTTTGAGATCATTTACATCGTAATCCTTGGGTAATTTAACACCCATGGATGCTAAATGGAGGAAGTATTTTTCTTTGTCATCTCCAATTATCCATTCCAACAGTTTGTGGACTCTTTTGCTTTGTTTTAGCTTCTCGTATTCATCTTCAGGGATTTCTTCATCACTATCTGACCCAAATGGATTACGTTCAAACCTGGGTCTTTCTTCCTCTTTTCTGCCTACGAATTGTGCTTTTTTTCCATCATCATAGCCCTCAAAGGCCTTACTCCAATTGTTGGTGTTGCTACCCATTTGAGGTGAATCAAGATCAAACAGGGAATTGTGAGAATTTTCTCCTTGAAAGTGTGATGTTTTAGGAGGCACTTCGGATCCTTCAATTGTGTACTTGTTGTGTCTTATGTTAACCATGAATTTTGTTTCTCAACTTCGTTAACGTTTCCCAATAGTACTAGCAAGGATTCTAGATCGTTCAAGTGGGTGTGTCTAGGTAGAAGTAACTATTTGTTTGGTGGATGTAAATGATTCCAGTGTCAGAGGGTTAGAATGCCCTGATAGTGAGATAGGAACCAAGTTTGTTTGATAGAGAATGGGTAGACCACATGTATTGAACTGATCGTGAAAGACTGACTAAGCATGCAAGGTAGATGTTTTTGAAAGTGTTTCAAAATAAAAGCAGGGAGACCAAAAGAGACAATAGGGATCAACTAAAGAGCAAAAAGGGTACCTAAAACAACTGAGACCTCCTAGAAAAAGCTGCTAGAAATATCCACTACCGAGGATGCGAGCTCCCAGATACGAGCCCCTGACAGAACCAGATGTGATCCTAAACCCTAGATGCGATCCTAAAAAATTGGATGCGACTATATGCTTGACTAAATGCGATCTAATGCACCAGATATGATCCTAAATATAGGATACAACTCAGGAAATCCTGGATGCAATCTTATGATGGACTTGTCAGTTTTGGTCCATTTTGAAAATTTTGCATTTTGAGGAACGTGAATCTGTTTGTCTCCAAATTGCATCAAGAGGTATCTTGATGTTGCTTTGCATTATTAAAGGGGTGGATCAAACACACATATTTTTCCTATTTTCTAGGTAGAGGATGAAAATCATTTCCTCGTTGACTTAGGCACACACTCAAATGCTAATCAGAATACAGCCATCACCAAGCACGCAATGGCTCCAGTCATGATGTTGTATTAGCCGACTCCAAATGCAAGTGAGGGCACGATATGATGAGTGTCTTGGGGCAATTAATTTTCGCCTTGCACAAATATTATCACCCTTTCGGGGATGAGTTAGGAATTCTTTCAGTTGAATGTGTTGTAGATTATTGGGCAATCCATTCGAAACTGTCCCCCATAGAATTGCACAAGGCAAAATTGAGGCATATAGCCCTATGAGTACCTAAATATATATAGTCTCACATGCAAGATTCAAGCGGCTCCGCTCTATATATAACCTGATATGTTCAAGGAATGATGTCAAAATTCCAAGAACAAAACCAGTTCCATCTTTCAAGGCTTTTGCCTACAAGGAAGCAACTATTTATAGTGAGTTGGAAGGGTCGACATAAGACCTGTCCTCACTTGGGTCATTCTTGGGAGATTTTTTCCTCAACCGACATGCCCTCTACTGTTAAAACAACGGTAATTAGGATTGGCGAGCTTAGGAGTTCTAGATTTTTGATTCTTCAAAAGAAGAAGAGCATACTCTCCTAGTCCATGCCATTTTCTCCTCAAACACTTAAAACAAAATTCTTTTCCTCCAAGCTATGTTGAGCTTGTTTTAATGATTCCTATTTTAAAGAAGATAGAAAGGGAAAGTTTTCTTTGTTCATTTACCACATTGATTTAGTGATTTGTGTTGTCTAATTTCTGATCCAAAAGCAATTATATGATGTGTTTGTTCATTAAGCCCACATATTTAGTGCTTTGTTTTGTTCAATTACTTTTCCAAATGAATTAAACAGTTTTGTTTGTGGTTCAGTTACTCCCAATTTCATCATAAATGATAAGACAACGTCCGATTTTCTAATTTTCCTCAAGAGGAAAAGAGCATAATATCTAGTTGTTTATCAAGTGGGAAGAAATGGTTTTAAGTTGTGAAAATAGGGAAACAAAAGTCAAGACAGAAGGGTTTTGATAACCTGTGAAAACCATGTTAGTACTTTACTAATCCAACTCCATAAAACCTATAAAAAGGTACCTGTAAACACTTGTTAGGCTACAAAACATAGAAAGCACAATTTGTCAACTTGCTAGGATTAGATAAATCAAATGGACAAGCTTCAAAACTAGATGTGATCCTAAATTCTTACCAGTGCGATGCAGTATCTGGGATGCAATCCTATTCTTCAGATACGAGCCCTTGCTGACCAAATGCGATCAAAAACTAGATACGATCCAGGAAATCTTGGATGCAATCTAGAAATTACACTGTGCGATGGCGTATCCAGGATGTGATCCTACAATTTTATATGCGATTCTGTGTCTGATTCCTGAGTCTGCAAATTGTCAAAAAAAAGTTAGAAGACGAGGATAAAATGAAAATTGAGCCCCTTGGTGGGCAGCAGAAATGTGTGTGTGTATTTGGGTACCTGTTGAAAACAACACAAACACTTAATAGGTCATTGCATTAGTTCAAATGGTTAGTTAAAATATTAAAAACCACTAATATCGGCCTATTGCCTTCTAACTAGAAAGAGTGTAATCTATAACATACTAGCCCTCAAAATATGCTATAAATCAGTTACCAATACTATTCTAGCATGAAGGATTTAATTCAAATTTGAGCTTAAAAAGTGAAAAAGCATGCAATCTAGCTCTAAAAGATGAAACTAGAATAATGAACTAGCATGGAATAATAGATGAAATGTGAATCTAAGAGTAATCCAATAGCATAACAATGTAATTGAAATCTAAAGTGAAGGCTTATTTTCTCTCAAAACAGGCTTCTATTTATAGAAGAATGGGAGAGAGAGAGTGGGGACAAGGTTCATTTATGAATTAGGAGGCTCATAAATGAAGGTGTAAGAGCCATTAATGCCCAAGGCATTAATAAGACATGGGAGAGACATAGGCTTAAGGTCTTCATATTAATGAAGGCATTAATGAAGGCTTTAAAGAGGTAAGGGAGGATGTAAGAGAGTGGCTTGAGAAAATGGACTTTAAGAAAGTCCAACTTGAGAAAGTGGACTTTCTCAAGTGGGTTGAGTTGCTAAGCATTCCCTAATGGAATGTGATAACATTAGGAGGTGGGTTAGAGTAGAATTTAGGATTAGGATTAGATTATCATGGGTGAATGAGTTGAGAAGTGTTAGAACCCAGGGTAGAAGTGATTCAGATAGGTTAGGTTGGGGTTTGAGGGAATATTAATAAATGAAATAAACTTATTTAATTCATTTAAAAATATAGGAATTAATTATTTAAACAATGAAATGGCTTTTAAATAATTAGGGGACTATAGCCATTTTAACTAAATTAAATAGGCTACGGGAAATAGGTTATTTGCAAGTGGGTACTTGATTTAAGGATTTATTTAATTCCTTTATAATTAAATACTATAGCCATATTTGATTTTTGATTTGAATTGTTATGGCTATAATAGCTAATATAAATTAGTGATAAAAATCACCTAGGATATTAAATTGATTTAAAGAATTATGCCAAGCAGTAACAGGGTCGTTCAGACATAATCGAGGGTATGATCACACTTAGGGCAAATAGGGTCTATAGTTACAACAAACCAAATTCAGGTGGTTACAACCACAAGTGAGACACAAAATACTTATCTTTTGTTGATCTTCAAATTATAGCACATTCAAATCCATGTTGCAGTTGTGATCAAATACTAAAACTAGGAATAATAATAATGATAATAATAATAATATTTCTACATGGTCTTGGAATCCTTGTTTATATAAAATCCAAGGGATGCGTACAAGCTTCAGACCAATGTGTCTCTTCATAACTAAAATATAACCCTAAGATCAACAACTGAACATCATAGTTACAATTGGGGAATGTTTTACATCCTTATTTGAAAATGGTTGTTGACAGTTGGGATTCATAATAATAGTTGATAGAAGATCATTTGTGATTTTTCTGAGATAATATGAATAATTTTCTTTGTTATAATCATCATAGTAATTTGATCATGTATTCATCTGCAGATAACCATATATACTGAGCTTGATAATAGATATCATCAATGGTATCTCGAACAACTTCAACATCAAGAACAAGATCATCAACGTTGTCAACCATCCTCTTGCATCCTCCATCCTCATAAATATTACTCAAAGAAAATCTGCATTTGATCATCCTTCAATCATGAAGATCACATTATCCCATTAGCATGTGGATCTATGGTATTCATCATCTGTAAAACTAGGCATAGAAAATGATAACGACGTATCAAAATAATAGACAAAATCCTAACTGGTACAAGATATAATTAAACTATTAAAATGAACTGAATAAATCCATGTCGACGCTGCCACCCAAGAATCTTATCCTTTTCATCATCAAGGAAACGTGTCCTCATCGTGTCATCCCGTGATGGATAAAAAAAATTCAATTTGTAATCACGAGATCATGCCAATTGTTGATCCTTTCCCTAATTTAATCACTGATTAGCCAGGACACGTGTTGTTAAGACTTGATCCCATGAAGAATAAACAATATGCATCTTCTGATCATGGGATCATGCCCACCATCGATCTTCATTATGCTTTAACTTCCGATCAACCTTCATCCTCCGTTAAAACTCGATCATCTTTTTCACTCACACCGCCATTGATCATACTCACATGTTGAAAGAAAGGAGCTTTAGTAGCACGTAAATTAACTTTCTTTAAAATGAAGTGCATCATCATCACCCAGCTCGACCAATCTGCTACTATGAGTTGTTATCCATGTTGTCTCCTAGCTCAGAACATTTGCGGGCCCAAGATACATGTCGCTAATGTGTGATCTCAGGATCGATAAACGATGTTCGGTTAAACATGTTAATTGTTTACCTTTGTTGAAATTTAACCGTAGATCTTCCCATCTTCGCTTCTCAGGACTTGTGGGTGCAAAAAATGTGCCATAAATGCATGATTCCACAATGGATAAAGATCATTCACTTTTTTGTTTGCTAAATCACGCCAACCATTTATCTTTGTTGAGGTTTAAATCACCAAATGGACATGCACAAGAATATGAAATAACAAAAGGACTGCCGAAATGTATGCAACTGCTAGAATAATGAGTTTGAAAATAAGACTAAGAACACTAGGGTAAAACAATAGTACAAGACGTATAAATCTCATTGACATAGGTATAAAAATAATACTTGCTTGAGCTATTTGGATATGCAAATTGATCTTTAAAGTTGGGTTCCACCAAAACCCGTAGTG
The DNA here is from genome assembly GCA_018584345.1 of Thuja plicata. NCBI lineage: Eukaryota > Viridiplantae > Streptophyta > Pinopsida > Cupressales > Cupressaceae > Thuja > Thuja plicata. The sequence continues at coordinate 245,854 of MU219803.1, read as the reverse complement.
TGGAAAATTAGTAGTTATATTTTATTGCAAGGAATCACTGAGGCCTTCTATGAAGCATTTTTGAATTCATATGTAGCAACAAGTATTGAGATTTTAAATATTATCATAGAGCTAAATTATTCATATTTATAATACTCAAGGCCTGAAAGTGCTCAATGACATGATATAAGACACCTATAAATCGACATGATAGCAATGAAGGTATGGACATGTTTATAGAATGAGTCATGAAAGTTTTGAGAAGAACAACCCCAAATACACCTTCAATTTTTAGTTGGGTGACCTTCAATTTTTAGTTGGGTGACCTTCAATTTTTTGACACATTATAAATTATTACTCTTTACAATGTTTCAAGGCCTATTGTATAGAGAATATCCAAACATGAACTTTTGCAAAAGAGTGCTCTATTTCCAACTACTATTTAAAAGTTATTTGATAAAATTTTACACTAAATGACATTTATAAATAATATTTACGCTAAATGATAAAAATATTCTTTATAAAGATATTAAACCTATATGTCCAACCACGTCTCTGAAAAATAGTTTTCAATAACTTTGTCTATTTAGGGCTGCAATCCCTTTACTCAAGGCATATAGTTAGTGATAACTACCTTTCAAAGGTAAAAGATCCAAGCTAGAACATGCCTGGGATACCTTGTCAAATTCTGGTACTCAAAAATTCTGGTACTCGAGGAGGTATGGAAGGTAGTTGAAGGTCATGGCAAGAGAGGTAATTGTTTTGAGGATGTTTTACCAAGTTTCTAAGCGCCGGTGGAAGGGGGAAATTGTTGGCAAAGTACATAAGAATTAATAAATAAGAAAATACATATACTATTATAAAAATAAATTATATATAACTTTGATAAATATACCTCTTCAATATAAGAATAATTCAGAGCCCTAATTCTTTGAAATGACTTAAAAAATAAATGAAATCAATCAAAAATTGTGTAATTCCCTGTCCCAATATAAACTATAAAAGAAGGCAAAAGAAAAAATTAAAATATATAAACTATATTCTTTAGACTATTGTAAATTAAAAGATTAACATATAGATTCTTTGATACTTTCAGCCAAGAATAATTCAAAGCCCAATTTCTTCACTCTAAAATTCTTCCAAATGAAAGGGAAAGATAGAGAAATGGGACCACAATACGCTGCAATTCACGGACCCAACAAGATCCTTGTAAAAGCACAAAAGAAGTAATCAGTGAAAAACAGTCCCTTATTCTTCATACCGACATGTGATGTTGAACTGTTCGTAACTGTATGTTACGTAAGAGAAACACTTTAGATGTGGTGCATGATAAACCATTAAATTTTTGGTTCATTCTCTTGAATAATAACCATAACTTTGGCTTGTGCTTTCTACATTACTAAAAAAAAATTGGTCAAATCCCTAGGCTTTATGGCATACATTTCAAAGTTGAGAACTATTGATTACCACTATCAAAAGTTAGTCCGCCATCAGCCCGTGAAGGAAGGGTGATATCTGTTCCCTAGTAAGACAGCCACATGAAACATCGCACAAGACTAAATTTACGAAGGTAATTATTCTACGGAATGAGTGGAGTAAGAGGTGTGATTTAATTTATTATTTGACTCAGTGGAGCGGTAGTGGATAAACTGACCCATCATTCTGTCCCTCCCTTCAATTATTTTCAATTCTTGTTAATGCTAGTGGTCCCTTCGTTTTCTAAGAAGTTTGGTTGGAGTTTTCTCCTTTTTCTTTTTTCTTCCGTTCACTGACTTTCACTATTTCCATGGAAAAGTAGCTTCCTTCGAATGACAATAAATAGCAACAATTGCTGATTATTTTGCCGCTTCAAAATTTCCTAAAAGGAAAAAAATATTGTTAATTTTTTTTTTTTAATTTATTGACACTTTGAATGATAGGTGCACTAATAATTATTATACCTTAGTGATGCAAAGATAGTCACTTAAGTAAGATGGTATAAAATATATTTTTTATCTTTAATAAAAAAATATTAATAATACGTGGTCAAATATATCTGTGAAGTTAATTGTACTTGGAATGGACAGAGTTTTAAATTCTTCCTTTTCTATTCAAGAATGTAATTGATTTTAGACAAATTTATTTGAATTTTTCTAACCAATTGTTCCTATTTGCATGTCTTTCTATAATTTTTATTTTTATTTTTTTTAAGGCAAAAATGGCAGTGCCATTAGAAGTTAATATATCTTGCATATCTTTCTATAATTAATGAATTTATTGAATAATTTAAGATTGCTCGATAATCTTAATTTGTTTTTATAATTCCAATTTTTTTATTTATTATTGTATAATATTAACTTTTACACTAAATTTTTAATTAAATCTTCATATGAATAATTTATGATTGAAAAGATGAAAGTTTATATTTAACATTTTCTAATTGAAAAAAATGATTATCACAAAACTAGCTTGCTTTCCAAGCTACATGTATATCCTATAATTTGCATCGACTTCTAGCGTCTGTTTGATTGATTCATCCGGTGAAGGGTGTTTGGTGAGATGAAGAATTGGATCATTTAACTTCATCTTACGCCTTCTGTAACAGCTCTTTTATAGTAACTATCATGGATTCGGATGGTTTAAAGTACAGCCTGCAATGCACTCCACAGACTGAGACCACTAAGGGAGAAAAGAAGTGTATATTAAATCGACCATCAGATGACATGGAAGTTCAAGAATTCTTTGCTTTCGTGGACAGAATCCAATCAATGATAAAGCTTTTCAAACAGAAGCGAATGCATGAATTTTCCGCAGAAGAGACATCTACGGTCAACAATATGGCTAACAAAGTTATCCAACGGAAATCTCCGTGGAAACCCTCATTCGAGTGGGAGGATTTTTCAATCTTGACAAGCAAGAATAAACCTTCTGCACCAGGAGATTCAACTTTTTGTACAGACGAGATCGTGGGCAGTTCTGGAACATTAGTAAGACAAGACATGGGATATGATAAAAGGAAGCGTGTGGCGAGTTTTGAACTAAATGTAGAGGCGAAAGTCGAATATCCTTTGCCATAAATCATAACTGCAAAATCACATTCATGTTTTATGATTTTCTAATGTAAGGACTAACGTAAGCCTATTAGTGCTCTGTAAAGCTGTTGGAGCAGCCTCCTTAGTGTATTTTTGCTGTTTTAGAACCTGATTGACTGGTAAATGTAAATGATTATAAGCTATATAATGTAGCACTTCTCTCTAATACCTTGGAGAACATTTTGGTGACTGGCTTATGGCACTGCTAATTTGGAATCTTAGGTAGATAGCGACTTCACTTTAGGTATTATCGAATAGGTTTGTCTTCTGTTTTTTTTTTCCCCTCCTTTAAGGTTTAAACTTAATGTAGCATTTCCATTAATACATATTACTGTGACTATGCTTTTGCTTTAGAACATATTGCTGAATGGTTTATGGTACTGTTAGTTTGGAATATTGCGTAGATATTTGTTTTGTTTTAGGGTAACTATTAATGATTTGGAGTCAGCAGGGTTTGAATCTTGGGTAGATATGGTTTATTTTACGGTTAAATGTTTATGATTTAGTGTCAACGAGGTTTGAATCTCCATGATCAGAACAAAAATTTCAAAACATAATCATCAGAATATTCCAATATAATAGCTATTACAAAATGTTTGATAAATATTCAATGCTAATTATTTTTTAAATTTATTGGGCTAAATAGTTGATTAAAAGCAATATAAATACTTGTGTTATTAGCCTTTTCATACCGTCATTAGTTTATGTAATTAATTTTTGGAAAATAATATAATATTATAGGTCTAGATTGTTTTAAAGATTTGATGCGAAAGAAAGTTTTTTTTTAGAAGATACAATTCAATACTATTGATGATCTTTTACATATATATTTAAGAAATATATAATCAAAATATTAGTGAAAAGAATAAATTCATATTTTATTGTTTAGATATGTATCTCTTGGCTAACAAAATAATTGTTTTATAAAACTTCTATAAAATCATGATTGAAAGATTAATATTTTTACAAATTCAAAGTGATCATAGAGTAGTATTTTTTATTTATTTATACATATTGCTTGATACATCATTGAAATGAAACAAATTGTGGAATTATGTTTCTAAATGCTAAACTATAATATGAGACATAATTCAAATAAAATCCTCTAATTACGCCAAATAAGATAAACAAACTTGCATTCATATTTTAAAAGATAAAATCATAGCACCATATTCATATGGGAAAACCATTTCAAGACACATCCAAAAATCCAAATACTCACGCTAATTTTATTAAGAAAAAATAACAATACAATCTCAGAGCCAATGCTGTCTTGGAGTAATTATAAGAACAGAGAACTCTAAGAAAATTTTCAGGAAAAAAATAACATAGAAAATATCCAACCTATCATACAAAATATAATGAAAAGTCAAATATTTATATGGCTTAACACAAGCGGGGAATGCCTATAGTTTCAAAAACCAGGTCATGGACTCAAAAGCTAAATGTGAACTCCACTATAACACTAGCAACAAAAATAAACTCCCCACAACTCTGCGATGACTAGTTATCATAATTTAGTAATTATACAAAACTTTCATAGTCCAAGAAAAGCAACCAAGAACACTAGTACCCTAATTTTTTGGACTTCCATTGCGGGTCTAATTAATTATTAAATGATAAGAATATTAGGAGTCTAAAGTTGAGATTACTCCAACCAAACATTCTCCCACTTGTAAAATATCTATCAAGATGCAATCTTTGTTATCCGCACAGGACCCAAAGGCCTACGGATCTAGCATACAAAATTTTTATACTTACTGCCTTCCTTGATGCATGTGCAACACTTTTTGAAGTATCTTCTTCTTTTCATTTTTCACCATACAACCAATAAAATAAAAATACACATCAATATTATTTTTTATGGCCCTAAATGTAGGATTCTTTGCTCAAAAAATAACACTCTAGCAATCAAAATAGATAGTACTTTAAGGTGAACATCAAAATATAGTCTCTTAAGCCAAATAACTTCCTTATTTAGATAGTACTCTACTTTTTGAGTGGAAAAAGTGAATATAGCCTACCACTTATTCATCCAAGTGATAGGACCACCGAAAATTATGAAAACATATCTAGCTGTTTATCTTCTACTATCAATTTCACTTGGCCAATAAGAATCCACATATCAAGGAATGTAAATTGCATGTTGAGGTCTAGTACTGTATATAACCATGAAAATACAAAATAATTAGAAGTACCCCTCAAAGTTACCTAAACACTAACTTAACCAGATCCTATCATGCCCTACTAGGTTAAACCATAATCATACTAATGACTCTCACTTCTTGAGGAATGTTTGACATAGTACAAACCATAGCATATGTTAAGCTCCCAAAGAAACTCACATGTGATAATATAGAAATATCCTCTATCCCAATAGGAAATTTGTAAGAATCCTCAACAAAATATTTCATCCTCTATAATACTAGAACAACTAACTACATGTAAATATTTATGTGAATCTCTTTAATACATAATTAACATGCTTAATATGGGTAAATGAAATCTTTCTTATAGATTTATGTCTAATAATCCCAATCCCAAAAATATATCGTGTTTCACCCAGATCTTTCATCTAAAATTATCCTCCTAATTGAGACTTCAAATCTATAATTGTTCTTTTCCCAATCCTAATAAATAATATATCATGCATATATAGTACTATGTTTATAATTAGAACATTTTCAAATTTATAATATACAATGGCTAGATTTAGTTCTCATAAACATGTAACAAACAATGTACACAAGTGACAATTTTTCAATATCGCATGTTTACCTGCTGGGGTAACCTAGTTTACTGGTGCATAGACATTGTACAAAAATACAAATACATAAAATGGATCATAATATTTATTAATCATTCGTGACTTTTAGTACCTTTACAATAGTCCCTCTCCTATATGTTATCCCTTCAAAGAGAAAGTGCATTGCTTATATAAACCTGAAGGGGTGTGACAAACCATCACCACCGATTCCCAACTGTCGTCTGGTAGTAACAGTACTGTCGGCTACAAATAATATAACTAACACAACATTAAATAAGTACTATGGCTAAAATCATCCCCCCTAAAGAAAAGTCATCTCTAGATGACAACAAAATGTCCGGGATAGAACAATATAGGAATGATGAACCACGACGTACAAGAACAAAAACATGCTGCTCAGTATTAGCCTCCACCAAGTGCTCCAAATATGCTGCTCAAATGATACTGCCTCCGTAGCCAATCTATCCCCAATAGCCATGCTTCCTTCTCCACACCCAACTACTAGGTACACTAAGCCAAGTCTCTTGCTCTACTGCCTCCAACCTAGTGGTCAGCTCCTCCCAAGCTCTTTGTGCCTCCACCATGACAGCCTCATGTCCAGCCAAGACATACTCCTAAAAGTGTAGTACCTTGCTACCACTCTCACCACCACCACTGGCGCGTAGACAATCAATGCCTATAGCATCTATGAGTCTCAACTGTTCAAAGTTATGGGTTCACAACCTCCAAACCCATCTCCCTTGGCTTCAAAATTCTTTCTCACCGATCAGAACTAATCGAATGCTTACCCTGATGGCGCGGGTACCCCAAACTCTATTGTAGTCTGCCTCAAAAATAAATGGGGATCTGGGGGTAACGCCCCTAGCGAGGTCAAGGGGAAACACCCCCGCGGGGTCCATGGCACACACCATTTTTATGATTTTCATCTAATGTCATACTCTTTCTGCCAACTACTTCAATGCATGTGTAAATGGTCAATAATTATGTTTTCTTCACCAACTGGTTATGTCCTTCCCTTCCGTACCATAAGCTACTCATAATGCACTGTTCTTTATTTGTAGTCATTTTTTTTTTTTTTTTTTAAGAATGTGATGTAGTCAATAACCGTCTTCTTAGCCCTTAGGCACTAACCGTTCAGAATCCCTAATTTCCTGGCTTGCGTGAGGTAAGCAATAGTTTTCCAATGAAAATGTGTTTCCCCTGTACCTCCTGGCTGTCTGTACATGCACAAAATTTGGAACTATTCCCCTGGCCAAGCTTCAATTCACCATACCTGGGGATTCCTCTCTCCTACGACCATACCATATGATCTTTTTTTTTCACACTTCAAATGCTCTCCTCTTTTACCCAATTTCCACCCGCTCTATTATTCCCATATGTCTCATCTGTATGGCCAAGTGGCTTGTGTCCCATGTGAGTGTCATGTGCATTCATACAGTGTAGTTTTGCTATTGCATTTCAACTATATGATTTGCCTCACAAAGGTGATGGTTGTAAAACTATTGTGATCATTTGTGTCTCTGACTAGTACGGTTTAATGTGGACAACTGGTGTTATGCCCGTACAGCTTTTGGAAACTCTCCTGCTTTCTTCACCTCCCATCCGTATAGTGAATGTTGTCCCCATTGTTTGTCATTTGTCCGTACAGCCTTATAATGCTTCCCTCCATCTTTTTTTCTCTTTGTCTGACTATTTGTCCATGTGACTTTGTGGGTCCGTACGACACTCTATTGTATGGTCTTTAGTCTTCAAGTTGTTTCCCAATGTATGACCACTCTTTTTTTTTAACAAAAAAACTTAAAAAAATTTAGAATTTTTTGTCCGCACGGCTGTATGCCATTAGTCCATATGGTCTCATACAACATTGGTCCATACGGTCCCATATGGCATCAGTCTGTACGGTGCCATACAAACTACCTTTTCCTTTTTTTTATAACTTTTTAAATTTTATTTTTTTTGAAAGTTTTATTTATTTATTTATATTCATTTGCCTAATCTAGATATCTTTCGGGTGCCCCTCTAGTCACCCGTCCAGCCTCTCAGGTCTCCTTCCATCCCCTCGAGTGCCTTTTCCATCCATTCAGGTGCTTTATCCATCAATTTAGGTTCTTTACCCATCGTCTCAGGGTGGGGTTTCGATTTGAAACTGCTAATAGCCTCGTATATCTCCCATCCATCAACAGTGCACAATTGGATGGCCCCGTCATAGCTGACTTCCCAAACTTTGTCCTTGGGCCTATTTTTGATGGCGATCTAAAGCCTAGGAACCATAAATTCTATAGGGACCATGATCGGTGGCCCGTACATAAGAAGGAGAATAAAGAATTTGAAGGCTATGGCCACGAGGTTCCAACCATCACCAACACGAGCGTCATCACCAAGGTTATTCCCTTTTGATTTTAACTTCTAGTATTTGATGGGTTCTTCCTTTGTAAATTGGTGTGCGAGGGTGGCTTCCTCCCCCCTAATGCTCAGCATGTTACAAGATGGTGTGAAGAACTCGTAATCTTCCATTTGCCAATGAAAGAGGCCATTCATTGAACCTCTATCATCCCCAGAACATTCTTCCAACTCCAAAACCCATTCATCATTTGGCTCCATTCTTCTTTGCCCTTTGTCTCCTCCCACTTACTCTCCTTCAGATTCTAAGTCTTAAGATGCTGAATCCTCACCCACCATTTGCGTACGGAGTTCAATCACATACTTCCTCCCAGCAGTCTCCATGGTGAGTGTATTCTGCTTCCAATTGTGGTTCACCTTCATCGAGGTGAGCCACCCTCATCCCAAAATAGCATTGCACCCCTTTTTCTTTTGTGGGATCACCACAAAGTTGAGTACAAAGGGTTGTGTACCAATCATCACACGTTGAGCCATGAGGGTTCCAACAGGTTTGATGCCATGCTGGTCCACTCCCAACAAGTTGAATGTCGGAGGACACAGCATGAGTTTCCCCAAATTTTTCAATGTCTCCTCTGGAAGTACATTTACTCTAAACCTACCATCTACAATGGTGTCTGTGAGAGTGGTTCCAAGGATACCCATCTCGACCACCACTGGGTGGTGCTCACTATTCATAGCCAACAACATAGAATCTATGGTAAGAATTGGAGGAGTTTTGGATACCTGATGAGGTTTTGATGGTGTCATGTTAATGATAGCCATCCTTAATTGAGGTGTAGTTTCCAGGGGGACTGTAGTTTTACTAGCACTTCCATCTGTAATAACTTCCTTAGGATGTTTTCATCCACCTTTGTGCGTGAGGAGTGGGTAGCTTCCTTGGTCTCTGTCTCCGTACGGGGATCCAAATATGTAGCCTTCTTTGCTTGGCCCCTTGTAAGTGCAAGCATGGTATTATCAATGTCTATGAAGTTCACTCCCTTCAAACAGCGTGCATCATCATGGTCGCTAGGACCACACCAGTGGCATAACTTTTGTGGGGTTTCACCCATGTCACAATCCCTTGCAAAGTGGCCTCACTGATTGCAAGCTCAGCACTGGATCATCGATCGACCCTTCGGGTCATATTGTATTTGAGTCCTTGTGTTGGTGTTGTTGTTGCCCCTTCTACCACAATGTTTGTTGCCTTCATACCCGCCTGATGTAGATGGTTGCTCCTGGGTAAATAATACCTGTTGATTCCATACTTTCATGTTGTATGGGCATTCCTTGGTGGAATGGTCCATGATTTGGAAAATGTCACAAAATACATTTTTGGGTCATGACCCCTTTGTATGGAAACTTTCCTTGCAGTCTGTACACCACATGTCATCTTCCTTCTTTTTGGTACCCTCTTTCATGGTCTTGAACTCCTTTATCATTCTCTCCATGTCCTTTTAGAGTGCCATGACTTTTTTCTTCGACTTGCCATCACTACAATTGTCATCATCCGTAGTGTCATCTTCGTCGGAAGAAGACTTGCTTCTTTTCTTCTTGGAGGTCTTATGTTCACCCTCCAAGTCCATCGCCCGATTATAGGCATCTTCGTATGACATGGGGGGAACTATCTTCATTTTCCTCTATAGGTTCAATTTTAGGCCCTCCACAAACCATCTTTCCTTCAGGCCATCCGCTAGCTGGCTATTCATTTTTTGGACTAACTCCTTCAGTCGGTGGCTATAGGCCCAAACAATCTTCTTTTTTCCTTGTTTGGTTCCATATATTTCTGAGATGATTTCATTATCATCTCGCAGGAGCCTAAAGTCCTTTTTGAATGCTTTCTTTAGTAAGTCCTAGGTGTTCACTCTGGTTTTGTCTAAGTCAGAGTACCAGTCGATTGCTACTTCTCGGAGGGTTGCCAGAAACTGTCTCATCCATTTGTCCTAGTTAATGACTCCATTCATGGGCCAAATTGTTTGACACATGCGCTAATGTCGAAGAGGATCTTCTTTTCCATCTCCGTGGAATTTTGGCAACTTCTCCTTGTTGGTCACCATGTTTACTTTTCTAGGCGCCGACTATGTTTGTAGCACCTATTGTGTTATAGGTTGGGATGCTACTATCAGTGTCGGTACCCTAGAATTGTTTGGTACCATACCACTTGATGTCCTCAAACTACTCAAACTATTCAGGCCTGGTGTGCTACTATGATCCCCATGCCCCTTCTGCCACCATGTTTTTTTCCTTCATACCCGCCCGATGTAGATGGTTGCTCCTGGGTAAATAATACCTGTTGATTTCTTACTTTCATGTTGTATGGGCATTCCTTCATGGAATGGTCCATGATTTGGCAAATGTCACAAAATGCATTTTTGGGGCATGACCCCTTCATATGGCCACTCTCCTTGCAGTATGTACACCACATGTCATCTTCCCCCTTGCCTGTACCCTCTTTCATGGTCTTGAACTCCTTTATCATTCTCTCCATGTCCTTTTAGAGTGCCATGACTTTTTTCTTTGACTCGCCATCACTGCAACTTTCATCAGCCGTAGTTTCATCTTCGTCAAAAGAAGACTTGCTTCTTTTCTTCTTGGAGGTCTTATGTTCACTCTCCAAGTCCATCACCTAATTATAGGCATCTTCGTATGACATGGGGGGAACTATCTTCATTTTCTTCTGCAGGTTTGATTTTAGGTCCTCCACAAACCATCTTTTCTTCAGGCCATCCGCTAGCTAGCTATTCATTTTTCATACTAACTCCTTCAGTCGGTGGCTATAGGCCCACACCATCTCCTTTTTTCCCTATTTGATTCCATATATTTTCGAGATGATTTCATTATCATCTTGCAGGAGCCTAAAGTCCTTTTTGAATTCTTTCTTTAGTAAGTCCCAGGTGTTCACTCTAGTTTTGTCTAAGTCAGAGTACCAGCCGATTGCTACTTCTCAAAGGGTTTCCAAAAACTGTCTCATCCATTTGTCCTAGTCAGCAACTCCATTCACAGGCCAAATTGTCTGACACGTGCACTAATGCCGAAGAGGATCTTCTTTTCCATCTCCATGGAATTTTGGCAACTTCTCCTTGTTGGTCACCATGTTTACTTTTCTAGGTGTCGACTGTGTTTGCATCACCTATTGTGTTACAGGCTGGGATGGTACTATCAGTGTCAGTACCCTAGAATTGTTTGGTACTGTACCACTTGATGTCCTCAAACTACTCAAACTATCTAGGCCTAGTGCATTACTATGATCCCCGTGCCCCTCAGTCACTTCGATACTCATGGCAACAACGGTATCCTAAGCCTCCCTCCATGTGGCTTCCTCTTTTTCCTTCCTTCAGGCTTCTCTTGCTTCTGTCCGTGGGCTTAAGGTTAAGGACACGAACAAGCTCCTTGTTTCCTCTAGGAGATCCTTGTCACTTCTCCCAGCCTCCCGGTCAGATACCTCCTAACCCTTGCCTTCACTTACTCTCTTCGCTAGTCCTTCGATGCATCTTCTATATCTCTCCCTTCGCTCAGCTTACTGTTGTGCAAGTACAACTTTTCTATTGGTTTGTTCCTCTTAGAGTTCCTTCTTTCTATTTTTATTCAATTTATTGGTCATTAATTATTTGCTCACTTCTCCATAGGGAAATAATCAACACATCAATTTTTTTTATCTTTTTCCTTCTCGAGTACGTCTAGGCAGCGACACCAAATGTTTACCTACTGGGGTAACCTAGTTTACTGGTGCACAGACATTGTACAAAAATACAAACACATAAGATAGATAATAATCTTTATTAAACATTCATAAATTTTAGTACCTTTACAATAGTCCGTCTCCTATATGTTATCCCTCCGAAGAGAAAGTACATTGATTATATAAACCTGAAGGGGTGTGACCAACCGTCACCACCGATTCCAAATAGTTATCCGGTAGTAACTAGTACCATCGGCTACACATTATATAAATAACACAACATTAAGTAGGTACTAGAGCTAACACCGCATTCGAGGAGATCATTTTAAAAATACAACGATTTCTTCAAATTACAAAAAAGGTTATTTTAACTCTATTTAATAAAATTTCCTACTGTTTACATGAAAATTCTCTATTCTAAATAATTATGAAAGAACGATGTCTCCACATGTATTTTCTTATCTTCCAATTCACAAGCCACTATAATTAATAATAGAAATCTATTGGATTTTATCTTATCCACCAAAGATAATATTTAACCACAATTAGTTCCCTTCACCTAACTATACTCCTTCATGAACAAATATGCTTTATGTTTCTCAGAACTTCGATGTGGAGTCTAAGTATTTGTCAATCTCATTAACATCCAATTATTCAATAATAGCTTCCATACAAAAATCCACATCATGCATATCCATAAACTCTCTAAAAGTCTTAAGCTTGATATTATTAGAGATTAGTGAAAATCTAAAACAAGAATTAAAAATAATATATCTGAACCTTTCTAGTGAATAATCATATCTATCATTTTTCTAAATATCATGAGTAGACCTCTTCAATTTATAATATTTAAGTTATTTCTCTTCATTAAAAATTTTAGATTCACTTGAGCTCCTTGCATCATCAAGTTTAATAGGAGTATGTAGTCTATCTTTCATCAATGTAGGTGGTAATGAAACTACCTCTTTTTACTTTTCTTTTTGGTTTCTCTAGATCCAACTCAATAATGGAGGGTTTCATCTCACAAAATATCAAAATTATACTCTAAGAACATTGTATGTACAATTAGATCTGAAGTGTTTTAATGTTTGAGACTGATGTCCTAGCTAATTAAGATACACTTAATTTCATTAATTCGAAATTTTTTTTATTTATCACATGAGACATATCTGCATGGCATCAAAAATAGAGAATCTATGATGTATCTCTTAGTAATAACTGAGAGGGGGGTGGGGGGGTGAATCAATGGCCTCAATAATTATTCCTTAAATCAACCCTTAAAACTTATTACCACTATTAAGCATCTAGTTATATTCAGTCCTACAGGAAGAATGGTTTGAAATACTTATATCAAATTACTACTTGTTGGAATGCTTTGTAAAACTTTCTTCTGTATGTTTACCGATAAGTAATCTTTCTATTTACTGAAACATAGTAAATAACTAGTGTATACCGATCAATCTAGATTTACTTAAGTGAGATGAAAAACAATAAAGTAATGACTCATAAACACATTAACACATGGATTTTTAATGTGGAAACCCTGTTAAGGGAAAAACCACTGGGACCGGTACCCCAAATTTTCATTCTTCTAAAGTGAGCTCAATTAAGAGCCAACCCTGTTAAAGGTTACAAACACACTGTTACGTGTGACCTTGTTAGAGGATTTATATGGATAGTTTGTCACTTAGTATTTGGCATCTAATGCTACCATCCTTGATCAATCACTCACTTGGCCTATCAATAGGTATCGGGCATATCCAATGCTACTTTGTATGATCAAACTTTTGGATACTCCTTGGGATGTATCTCAATTACAAAAGACTTTTAACTCCTACTCGGTTACGAGACTTGATGCTTCAATGGTTAAACTAAAATATTAAATTGGTTTGTTCACATATACAACTAGAATTGCATATTTTTAGATCTATTGTAAGTGTATTACCTTTTTGATCAATATTATCAATTCAATTAATTTGCTCTAGACTGTTCTACTCTATGATGTGGTATCTTTCTTCTTCAGTGTCTGGAGAATTTAGCTCTTTCCTCAACTTGTATGATCAGGTCTGAATGAAGACTTTCTTCTCCTTCAGAATCTCTTCAACATCTATCCTCTTGTCACTCCACTTGTTGATAATGAATAATCTTGTCTCTTATATAGACATCATTTCACCATTTCTTATCTTTCTTGAACTTGGTGTGATCCACAATTCTCGCCAATAAGATTTAAAGCAAAGCTCCAGTTTTATCTTATAGACATCTTCTTGCCAACTGGAAAAAAAAAGTTTAAATCCATTACTTATCTCTTGTATTATATTGTTGATTAAAACAATGATAAGTGTCAGTTAAGTCTAATTTTATCTCTTGACAGCTAAGCTTTTTTTCATTTCTGAACTTTGTGTTATGTCGGTCAATTCTTCAATTAGTCATCGGTGATAACTGAATGTTCTGTCAGTGTGACTTCAGTCGTCTTCAAGATCTCCATCCATTGGGAAACACTATAATTTTGTCCATCGGGTTACACTAGGCTTTGCTCATCGGGAAACACTACAACTTTTCTCATCGGTAATGCTGTGTGTTTTTCTCATCCGGTAACACCATGACTTTATTCTTTTAATCTGACCGTCGGTGTGCACTCTATCAGTGTATATAGTATTTTTTTGAATACTTGACTTATATGCATTACTGATAGCATAGCCTTTGATTCATAGGTTCTTTGAATTCTTTAGAAATATTTCCATGACCATACAGATTATATTAAGTTGACATCATTGAAAAAATAATACATTAATTGATTTAATATCTTGCATAAACTTTCTTATGACTTGGTGATCATCAACTTAACATCTTCAAACATTCAATCAGTTATAGTTCATCAATCTCTCCCTTTGGCATTTATGGAAACACACTACATTATCACACTATATTATTGCTAATATAATATGAAAAATAACAGTTGAATTTCATAAAACTACTAATCTTATCTATTATAAATAATACAAATATCTGGTCCTCGGTAAGCTTATATAGCTTAGATTTTATTCTTGCAACTTTATCTCTGTCTTCAATCCCTTCACTAGATATATGTAGAATATTTTTTCCTCTGATGTGATGTGTTCTTTTATTGTGTCAAACTCTCTCCCTTTCACTGTTCTCTTTTCTTTTGATGTCTCTTGTCAACAATTTTCTCTCTTAGTATGTACTATCCCTTTCTTGTTACTTATGTGAAGGATACAATCTCTCCTTAAGGGATATAATCTCTCCCTAACATGATAATGGATATAATCTCTCCCTTTTACAACAATGCCAAACAAACATTTTTACAGTAATGCTGAACAATCCTTTCTATCCATAATATAATTCTTGAATTTCCCAATTCATCACCAATACAATAACTTTGGTGTTCTGAGTAGTTAAATACATTGTTTTGTATAGATTTATCTTTAAAGTCCATCTCTTTTCTTGCATCAACATGAATGATATTCTGATAATATGTAGACTGATGAAGCCTTATAGTCATTTTACTAACCATTGGACAAGGGTCTTACCCCTAGTCTCTTCCTCAATTACTCAAATGCATCATTGGGCAGTGGCTTGGTGAAGATATTAGCTAATTGTTCCTTTGATTGCACTTACTCTAGTATGACCTCATTTTCTTGAACTTGTTCTCTCAAATAATGATACTTGATAGCCGTATCATCTTAAAATGGAAGCACTTATATGATTAGAATGTTTAGTCCTCCATAGGGGATGTTTTTGACCACTATCATACTATCCCCTCCTTTTTGCATCATCTTATACTTCTATGCTTGTTTAGAACCCTGATAGGGCCTCTTCGGGCACCTTCTATCTCAGCTAGCAATTTTTCTAGGGGTTATGACCCCCTAGGTGAAGGTCAACCTTGACCTTGACCTAGGTTAGGGTCAAACTCAACCTTGACCTAGGTTAGGGTTGACCTCAATCTTGACCTAGGTCCCCCTTCAAAATCTAGAAGCTTGTCGGCTTCCGGAGGTCATCAAAAATTAATTTTCCCTACTTCCAAGTCAACTGTTTTGGGTTCTGAAGCGGTAAATCCTAAATTTTATTTAATATAGGTCATCTTCTAGGATCATGGGTCTAATTGGAATTTAATTCTCCTATGTCTTCCTCTCTAGAAGATTGTGCCCTAGTTTCATATGAAAGGAAGCCTTTCTCTCTCATTTTCTCTAAGAAGTCATCTAAGTACAAAAAAGGCTCTGACCAAGATTTTGTCAAGAAGCAAAGGTTTCAAGCATCTATTTTTCTACATGTTCTGAAGCTTTCAAGGTGTTCAATTTTTCCTCTCAACCATTCAATTTTTCCATTGAAGATCAAGGATTCAAGATTTCAAGCCTTCGAAGGGATTCGTTTCAAGCATTCAAGATTTATCATTCAAGCCCTAGATCTATCCATAATGATGATGTGATCTTCCTTCAAGATCCTTTGTGCATCCTAAACACTCATTCATTCTATTCAGGGTAGATTTAAAGCATACAATCATGGAGGTTTATAGTTTCTAAAGTCCAATTTTTCATATTTAAATACTCACTTACATTTGAATTAGAATTACATATCTATTGAACATCATATCTTCATTGTTAGATTCAATTATACTACTTTCTAGCATTCTATACTTTATTTATTTCAAGGTTAATTCCTAAATTAGGGGTTGACTAAGGAAAACCCCTCTCCCCAATAAACAAATCTCTTTTTCTTGTAGGTACAGGTTCAAGATTGAAGATTTGAACTCAAATCTGGATACCCTTTTCACCAAACTACCAGGATCCGTGAATAGATTTTATGTCGGACCTGTGTAGGTTAGGGTCAAGATTATTGGGTCAGGGGTGAGAACATTGGGTCAAGGTCGACCTTTTTCTCAAGACGGTGTCAGATTGGAAAAAGATTTTTGGGTTTTGTCTGTCTCTGCATTTTGGTTCTGGATCATACTTCAAATTTTTCAGAAACAGAGCACAAACCTCAGAAAACAACATTCTTTGATCTAAAATTCTTTAAGGTTAGTACATTTCCCCTATCCATTTCAATTCAAATCTGGAATCACTCTATATCTATCACACATTTACATTCACACAAATTTTAAGAGGGAAACCTAGGATCTCCTTATTTATTATTATTTCCAATAGATTGATTCACTTATGCATTGATCCTTTTTGGGTTGATCAATTTAGATCCTTCCTTTGTGCATTTGAGAATAATAGGGAATGTCTTATTTATCCCTCCACTCTAAACATTAAATGTAAGGTGAAAATTTATTTGAGTATCAAAAACACTCTTACTCTATCAACATCATTTTTCTCCTTTACATTTTGGTGAACCCGCGATAGACAACTCTTTCTTTTTGGTGTTAGATTTGCATTTCATATTAAATCTTGCATGCATATAGAAGTAGGTTTTCTTTTATGCTCTTGAATTTATCTTTCAAAATTCATAAAAATCACATTTTTTTTTTAAAATACAAAAACATTTACATTTTTCCTTGTGTTCAACATGTATGATTTTTGTTTTCAATACTTTGATGAGGATTTTGTTGCTAAAGAGGATAGATCCCCTAATGAGGTACATGGAAGTGAGGATGAAATTTGTTCAAATATAATCTCCATGGATCCGCTTCCTTTTTCATCCTCCTCTACAATCTCTTCAATTGACCTTTACCATAGAAATGAGTTAGGGATGGATGTTACTTCTTCTCCTAATATATGTCTTTTCTATGAGCCTACTTTAGAATATAATTCTTCCCCCTTGATGGATCAATATTTAGGCACTCCTACAATGTGATTTATTGATAGGGAGGATAATCCTCCTATTCAGGATGAACCTTTGGATTTGGATGTTGATTAATCTATTCCTCATGAAGCCATTATGGGTAGTTCTACTTTTTGGGATGAGCCCTTGGATAAAGACATTGATTTATCTCCTCATGGTGAAGATGCTTTGATACAAGAGGGTAATTTTTTAATGGATGACATATTCATACATGATGATGACTCTTTTTCTAAAACACACTCCCCTTATATGGACATTTTAGAGAAAGAATATAAGATTATTAACACATTACCTCCATTTGGGATTTCTTCTATTAATGGGACATTAGCGGGGAATGAGATGAATTCCTTTAATTCTCTCCCTCTTAGTGACGATCCTATGGAGAATAAAGCTCCTACCCCATATTCTCCTAGGATGTATTCCTTTATTTTTCCTTCTTGTGAATCTATCAAACATACTAATGATGACATAGTGACTACTAAAGTTCAATTGACTTGTTTTCATAGAGCTTCTTGTTATGATCATGTTGATCATTTACTAGTTAAAAAAGTATTCCATAGTCAAGGATGTACTCAGCATATATAGGGAATTAAAATGACCTTACATAATGGGGGGAATGAGCATTCTTATGGATTGGGATTTAATCCTCAACAACATAACAATGATACCAACATCTCAAATAACATTTCAAAACATGATGACCCTATGAAATAATTTGACCAAGAGCTTGTTCTACCTAAACTCCTCCATGCTAAGATGATTATTAGACCTAAATGAAAAAAGAAACGTAGTCTATACTTGAAGATTCTTTCTTTTTGTTTCTATCATAGATTTCATGATCACTCTAATGAATGGCAGGCTTTACATTATAATATTAGGCAGCTCATTGATAGTAAAGTTATTTATATATCATGTGGCAATGAGTTATATTTCAATCCTATTTTCTCTAAATAACATTTACCTTCCTATTATGAAACACCATATTATGTAAACATAGTTAGCCTAATCTTTTGGGGCTCATTGTCTTTCATAGTATTGTGAGTGATATAATAGGTCCCCTTTCATCCTTGTCCCTACACTTGGTGGGAAAGGATGCCATCTCCTTCTTTTCTGTCTTTCCGGGATCCACTTTCCCTTGGTTAAGCAATATTTATCTATTATGTGCTATCCATCATACACGAACATCTTGGTTTGCATTAAGAATATATGTCCTTGATTAAAACATATTTCATTGTTTTTGAGTTTCCGTGGTTGATGAATCTCTCATCTTGGAAACTTAATAGTGTTCTATCCCTCACAAGGGTTACTTTTTCACTTCTTTCATGATATCTCTTTTCTATAACAATATCTCTTAATATAATTTGATATATCCCTTGCTTTCACCTCTGGGGGGCAAGGTATTTTCCTCCTTCCTCTATCTAAGGATTTATTTACCTTATCTTAGTGGAATTTGTTTATCATATAACATTATTTCATTATAAAGATGTATATTTTTTACTATGGATACCCTCTTATATAAGAGGTGATTGTCCTAGGTCATCAACTCTTATTTATTTTTCAAATTATGTTCTTTATAAACTCTTTCTCTTGCTTTGGGTTAGAGTTTGACTCCTTAATTCCTAAGATTCCTCTTCCTCTTGATTACAGGGGGCTTGCTGATTGAATCTTTGGTCCCTCTTTTCTTTAGAAGATGACATTTTATCCCAAGTGCTCCTCTATGGTGAGGGTCTTGTTGATAAGATCTCTTCCTTTTTGAGGATTTTTTTTTATAAGTGACATATCCATTTCATGACTATCTATGTTATTGGATGTAAAGGTCAAGGTTTTTTGCTAAGAATATGGTATACATCATTGTTAAGTTGGATATCTCCTTACCTTCTAAAGAAGGTATCCTCTTTTCTCTTCTTTATCCTGCCTAGTGGGTAGTCATGATAAGGAGGGGGGCATATATAGGGTCTCCCTTGTACATTTTACATTAATTTACATTTTGGAATATGCTAAATCCATGGAAGGTAACACACATAAGTTGCTAAATCCTCAAGAGACACACATTTTTACTTTTATTTTTGCTAAATCCTCAGAAGGTAACACACATAAGTTGCTAAATCCTAAAGGGATAGGCATTTTTACTTTTATTTTTGTTCAATCCTCGGAAGGTAATGCACATAAGTTGCTGAATCTTGAAGAGATACACACCCTTTTTAAATTTTCAATATGCTAAATCCTTGGAAGGTAATGCACATAAGTTGCTAAATCCTGAAAAGAAACACATTTTATACTCATAGTGATACAAGAATGTGGATCTATTGATATTTTCAAAATCCATCAGAAGACACATTACAATTATAAGCATAGTTTATGGGTGAACCTATTGGGCTCTCCCTCCTTGGTGATTTATGGTAAGGAGGAAGGTGAGGTAATCACTTTCCCATCTCTCTCCTTTTCTTTCATGCTAGTAGGCTTAGATCATCAAGCTATGTAATCTATGGTGTTGCTCTTGTCCTGCTTATTTAGTCATGTATGTTTCTATGATTGATTATTCTTTATCTTCCATATCTTTATGCATATATTTTGAGTTAGAATCTTTGGTCTAGCAGCTCATATCCTTGACCTAGTCATGTTCTACCTCATTGTGATCCACCAGAGTCTTTCTTCTAACTTTACCAAAGCATTTTTGATTTCCATACTTTTGCTAAAGTGGGGGCTTAATGCATTGTCTTAAAATGGAAGCACTTCCATGATAAGAATGTACATCCCTCCTTAAGGGATGTTTTTGACCATCATCATACTGTTCCCCCCTTTTTGCATCATCTCCTTCTTCTGTGCATGTTTAGGACCCTGATTGGGCCTCTTCGAGCACCTTCTATCCCACCTGACACTTTTTCCAGGGGTTCTGACCCTAGGTCAAGGTTTAACTTGACCTTGACCTAGTTCAAGGTTGAGGTCAACCTTGACCTAGGTCAAGGTTGACCTCAACCTTGACCTGGGTCCCCCTTCCAAATTTGGAAGCTTGTTGACTTTCGAAAGTCATCAAAAATTTATTTTTCTCGCTTTAGGGTCGGCTGTTTTGGGTTCTGCAACTGCAAATCCTAAATTGTATTTAATATAGGTCCTCTTCTAGGGGAATGTGTCTAATTGGAATTTAATTCTCCTATGTCATCCTCTCTAGAAGATTGTGCCCTAGTTTCATATAAAAGGAAGCCTTTCTCTCTCATTTTCTCTAAGAAGTCTTCTAAGTACAAAAAAAGGCCCTAACCAAGATTTTGTCAAGAAGCAAAAGGTTCAAGAATCCATTGTTCTACATGTTCTCAAGATTTCAAGGTGTTCAAGTTTTCCTCTCAAGAATTCAAGTTCTCCTTTGAAGATCAATGATTCAAGCTTTCAAGCCTTTGAAGGGATTTGGTTCAAGCATTCAAGATTTATCATTCAAGCCCTAGATCTAGCTATCATGATGGTGTGATCTTCCTTCAAGATCCTTTGTGAATCCTCAACACGCATTCATTGTCTTCAAGGTGGATTTTAATAAGAAATTCATGGAGGTTTATGGTTTCTAAAGTCCATGTTTTCATATTTAAATACTTGCTTAAAGTTGAATTACAATTGCATATCTATTGAATATCATAGCTTCATTATTAGATTCAATTCTACTACATGCTAGCATTCTATACTTTATCAATTTCAAGGTTAATTCCTAAATCGGGGTTTGAATAAGGCAAATCCCTCCCACCAAACAAACAAATCTCTTTTTCTTGAAGGTACAGGTTTAGGATTGAATATTTGAACTCAGATATGGATACCCTTTTCAAAAAACTACCGGGGTCCGCAAACATATTTTTTGTCAGACCTGTGCAGGTCCAGCTCAAGATTATTGGGTCAGGGGTGAGATTAGTGGGTCAAGGTCAACCTTTTTCTCAAGACGGTGTCATATTGGAAAAATATTTTTGGGTTTTGTTCATCTCTGCATTTCAGTTCTGGATCATACTTCAGATTTTCTAGAAATAGAGTACAGGCCTCAAAAAACAACATTCTTTAATATGAAATTCTTTAAGGTTAGTACATTTCCCCTATCCATTTCAATTCAAATCCTTAATCATTCTAAATATATCACACATTTACATTCATACGCATTTTAAGAGGGAAACCTAGGATCTCCTTCTTTATTCTTATTTCCAATAGATTGATTCACTTATGCATTGATCCTTTTTGGGTTAATCAATTTGGATCCTTCGTTTGTGTATTTGAGAAT
The DNA here is from genome assembly GCA_018584345.1 of Thuja plicata. Lineage (NCBI taxonomy): Eukaryota > Viridiplantae > Streptophyta > Pinopsida > Cupressales > Cupressaceae > Thuja > Thuja plicata. The sequence goes on along the minus strand of MU219803.1, from coordinate 223,937 downwards.
AAAGGGGAATGTCTTATTTATCCCTCCACTCTAAACATTAAATTTAAGGTGAAAAGTGATTTGAGTATCAAAACACTCTTACTCTATCAACATCATTTTTCTCTTTTACAATAGCAATATGCTTTGTCTTAGCATGCATGACTAGATTCTTGGAAATGGTTATTGCACTAGTATTGTAACAATAGATAATTATTGGTTCAAAAATTTCCATATGCATACCTTCTAGTAATTTCTTGATCCATACAATATTTGAGTAGTTTGCAGTAGCAACAACATACTCCGCTTCTACAGTAGACTGAGAGATGCATCCTTTCTTCTTGTTGATCCATGTGACAAGTGTGTCATCCATAAAGAATTATCCTCCAGTTGTGCTCTTTCGGTCATCAATATTTCCAGCCCAATCAGCGTTTAAAAAGACCTTAAGTTCAAATTTGTCTTCTCTTCTATACCATAAGCCATATTCCTCGGTATTCTTTAAATATCTTAGGATTTTTTTTATAGCAGTCATATGTTATTCCCTAGGATTAGCATAAAATCTTGCAACTATTCCTACTACACATACATTATCTAGTCTAGTATGTACAATATTCATGAGTATCCAATCATTGATCTGTACAAAGTTTGATCTACCTTTGATGACTTGTCCTCCTTTGTCAGCTTACATCCAGTTGCCATCGGTGTTCCAACTGGTTTGGAATCTTTCATCTTGAATATTTTTAGCACTTCCTTGATTTATTTGGATTGTGTAATGAAAATACCTTCATCTTATTGCATGAACTGTAGACCATGAAAGAAATTGATCTCTCCAAACATAGACATCTCAAACTCTTTTCTCATTTCATTTGCAAATGATTTGCATAGCATATCATTGCCTCCAAATATGATTTTATCAACAAATATCTCAGCAATCAAAATAGTAGCATCAGTATCTTCCTTCAAATAATGATTACTATTTTCTCTAGTTCGTACAAATTGAATGCCTATGTGATAGGAATGAATTCTTTCATATCAAGCTTGAGGTGCTTGTTTTAGTTCATACAAGGCTTTGTGTAGTCTACATCCCCTTGATATACCTTGAATCCTTTACATGCAGCATAAGCAAGTAATATTCTCACTCCTTCTATCCTAGCAATGGGTGCAAAGGTCTCTCCATATTCAATCCCTTCTTCTTGTGTATACCCCTTGCATACTAGTCTTGCTTTGTTTTTGGTGACTTCTCCATTCTCATTCAGTTTATTTCTGAATATCCATTTTGTATCGATGACATTCTTTTCATTTGGTCTCGGTAGAAGTTTTTATGTCTTTTTTTTCTCCATCTTCTCAATTTCCTCATTCGTAGAACTAATCCATTCTTCATTAGCAAGTGCAAAATTGACATATTTTGGCTCAAAATCACAAATAAGACATCTTGTGTTTAGAGACTTACTTCTGGTTCTCACACCAGCCTTTTTGTCTCCTATGATTTGGTTCCTGTGGATGGTTCATTCTGACATATCTGGCAAGTACAGGTTTAATTCTTTGTCTATCATCTTAATCATCAATTTGTCCTTCATTCTGATCTCCATTTCTTGGTACATGATTTTGAGCAATATCCTAATTTTTGATAATTGCAGCCTGATGCTCGGGTGCAATAATTTGTTCCTCTAGAGCTATACATTATTGCTCAGTTATAGTGTTAGGTTCTTCATTGTGAACAAACTTGTTGTAGTCCTCTGGTTCTTTTATGCTTTCATTTTTATTCTTCTCTGCAAATTCATCTATCTTTACATTTGCAATTTCAAAACTTTTTTTAGAGGCTTTATTGAGACATTTATAAGCCTTACTCTTGGTGGAATACCCTAGAAAGATTCCTTATCACTTTTGGAATAAATTTTTCCATTTCTATCATCTTTCAAGATATAACATTGACTACCAAAATTTTTGAAGTAACTTACATTGGGTGTGTAACCATACCATAGCTTATATGGTTTCTTCTTGGTGTCTTTCTTCAATTGTACTCTATTTAATGTGTAAACAATAGCATTGGCAGCTTCCCTCCAAAAGATTTGGGTGATGTATTTCTCTATCATCAGTGTCCTTACACAATCAACAATGGATCTATTCATTCTTTCAGCAATTCCATTCTGCTATGGTGTTCTCAGTGCAGAGACCTGTCCTTTGATTCCATACTCACTAAAAAAGTTAGTGAATTAATCTGAAATAAATGCCCCTCCTCTATCTAATCTTAAGCATTTCAATTCTTTACCACTTTGTTTTTCTACCATTGCTTTGTACCAACATCTTGATTGCTTCAAATTTATCTTTTAGAAACATTATTGTCTTCATTCTAGAGTAATCATCAACAAAGTGAATAAAATATATATCACCATAATATCTTTTTGTCCTCATGGGGCCACATAAATCAATATGGACTAATTCTAGAATGACATCAGATATATGGGTTTTTCTTTTGAAACTAGACTTTGTCATCTTACCTTTTTGACAATTTTTTCACATGATAGTGTCGGGCTTAATCATCGTCGATAAGCCTCTTACATTTCTCTTTCTTCTTATTTTTATCATGTTGTCAAAGTTTACATGACACAATATTTTGTGCCAAAACCATATATCTTCATTTCTAGCCATTAAGCAAGTGGTGTCAGTATCATTTAGATAGAATAAGTTAACTTTTGTTTCCTCACTAGTACCAGTCGAACTTCCTGATTTATTGAAGATATTTGCCTTCTTATTTTCAAATACTACTCTATGACCTTAATTATTCAGGTGAGAAACACACAATAGATTATAATTCAATCCTTTCACCCCATAAGCATTTTCACATTTTATCAGGTTATTCAACATTACAGTTCATTTACCTTCAACTGGACAAGGTGTGTCATTACCCATTCTTACTGAACCACCATTATAGTATTCAAAAGTCTCAAAAAAAAAAAATTCACCGGTCATATGGTGAGTGTAGCCACTATATATGATACAAACATCATTTTTACTAACTTTAGATATGAGTGCAATTTCTACATACCTTCCTTCATCATCATCTGAATCATCTTATAATACCACAAATAACATCTCGATGTCTTTATCAGATTCGGTATCTGTATCTTCATCTTTGTATTTAGCTAGGTAACTGGCCTTCTTTCCTTTGTCCATGTAGTCTCATGTATCTCTTCTTTCTAATTGTCAGTTTCTTCTGTAATCACCTCTGTCAAACTTGTTTTCAAATGACATATCTTTAATTCTGTCATCTTTTCTTCTGTTAGGAAATCTTGCCACAAAGTGTCCAATCTCTTTACAATTAAAACAAACAAGTGGTAATTTACCTTTGTATTTACCTTTGCCTCTCTGCATTATTCTAGCCATAAGTTCTTCAATTTCATCAAGATCTTTTTCTTCACTTTCACTATCACTATCTTTTCTCACAGTGTGTTTATGACTTGATTTACTTATTCTCAAAGAATATTTGAATGCAGACTCTATGTTTGGTAAGACACTATTATCAAAATTGTTTATCTCAAATGAAATCAGTCTTCCAATAAAACTATCTAGAGTAACATTGCTATTTTCTACTGCTCTCATTTCTTGTATGTTAGATCCTCTAATAGCATAAGTAGGAAATAAGGTTCTTAGAATTTTACTTACCACTGTATCTTCATCTAGTACACCTCCAACTCCTCAGATAGTATTGACTAACTCTTTGATTCTTGTGTTGTACTATGTAATGTTTTCACCTTCTTTCATTCTGAGATCATCAAACTTTCATCTAAGGCTTTCTGCCTTGGCTCTCAGAACATTTTTATCACCACCATGTAAAAATTTCAATTTGTCCCACACCTACTTTGTAGTTGTGCATGCTTTGACATCTTCAAATTTAGCATCAGAGAGTGAGGAATCAACCTCTATCATCATGCAATTGTGCTCATGCTTCTCTCTCATTTATTCAACTATGGGTGCTCCTATGGGAAACACATATTCAGTATCTATGTATTGAGCAACATCATTTCAAATACTTGATAAGTGGAGTCTTATTCTACTTTTCCATGAAGCAAAGTTGTCTTCATTCAACTTGGGCACATCTCATCTATTCATCTTGTGATCTTTATCTTAGGTCTTGAAACCTTCCTTCTAAACACACAAGCTCTGATACCAATTGTTAGTAATAACTCAGAGGGGTGGATGAATCAGTAGCCTCAAAAATTAATCCTTTAATCAACCCTTAAAACTTATTACCACTTTTAAGCCTCTAGTTATATTCAGTCCTACAAGATGAATGCCTTGAAATACTTATATCAAATTACTACTTTTCAGAATGCTTTGTAAAACCTTCTTCTGTATGTTTACCGATAAGTAGACTTTCTATTTACCGAAACACAGTAAATAACTAGTGTATACTTATCAATCCAGATTTACTTAGGTGAAATGCAAAAAAATAAAGTAATGACTCATAGACACATTAACACATGGAATTTTAATGTGGAAACCCTGTTAAGGGGAAAACAACTGGGACCGGTACCCTAAATTTTCACTCTTCTGAAGTGAGCGCATTTAAGAGCCAACCCTGTTAAAGGTTACAAACACACTGTTAGGTGTGACCTTGTTAGAGGATTTAAATAAATAGTTTTTCACTTAGTATCTGGCATCTAAAGCTACCATCCTTGATCAAACACTCACTTGGCCTGTCAATAGGTATTGAACATATCCAATGCTACTTTGTATGATAAATTTTTTTTATATTCTTTGGGATGTATCTCAATTACAAAAGAATTTTAAGTCCTTCTCGGTTAAGAGACTTGATGCTTAAATGGTTAAACTGAAACAGTAAATTGATATGTTCACATATACAACTAGAATTGCAGATTTTCAAATCTATTGTAAGTGCATTACCTTTCTGATCAATATTATCAATTCAATACCTTTAATCCATACTATTTTTGTTCATGATGTTGTATCTCTATTCTTTTTTGTCTGTAGAATTTATCTCTTTCCTCAGCCTGTATGATGAGGACTGAATGAAGACTTTCATCTCCTTCAGAATCTCTTCAACATCTATTCTCTTGTCACTCCCCTTATTCATAATGAATAATCTTGTCTCTTATATAGACATTATTTCACCATTTCTTGGATTTCTTGATCTTGGCATGATCCACAATTCTCGCCAATAAGATTTAAAGAAAAACTCCAGTTTTATCTCATAGAGATCTTCTTGCCAACTGGAAAAAATAGCTTTAAATCCTTTAATTATCTCTGGCTTTACCTTGTCAATTAAAAATATGATAAGTATCAGATAAGTCTATTTTTAGATCTTGACATCTAAGCATTTTGTTATTTTTGAACTCTCTATTATGTCAGTCAATACTTCAGTTAGTCATCTATGATAACTGACAGTTCCATTTGTGTGACTTCAGTTGTTTTCAAGATCTTTGTGCATCGGGCAACATTGTTATTATGTCCATTGGGTTACATTGTGTTATTCTCTTCGGGAAACACTTTGACATTTCTCTTCGGTAATTCTATGTATTTTTCTCATCGGGTAACACCATGACTTTGTTCTTTTACTTTGAACGTCAATGTGCAATCCATCAATGTATATAGTCAATTTGTGAATACTTGACTTATATGCTTTACTGATAGCATAGCCTTTGATTCATCGGTTCTTTTAAGTCTTAAGAAATATGTCCATGACAATACATATTATATTAAGTTGACATTAATAACAGTACAATACATTAACTGATTTAATGTCTTTCATAAACATTCTTATGACTTGGTGATCATCAACTTAACATCTTCAAAGATTCAATCAATTATTGTTCATTAATCTCTCCCTTTGGCATTGATGGAAACATACTACATTATGAAAATATATTACTGCTAATACAATATGAAATATAATAGTTGAAGTTACTCAAACTACCAACCTTATGTACTATAACTGATACAAATATATCTCCCTCCTTGAGCTTATAGAGCTTAGATTTGATTCTTTCAGCTTTCTCTCTGTCTTCAATCCCTTCACTAGATAGATTAGAATCTTTCTTCCTCTGATGTGATGTGTTCTTTTCCTGTGTCAAACTCTCTCCCTTTCACTGTTCTCTTTTCTTTTGATTTCTCTTCTCAACAATTTTCTCTCTTAGTATGTACTCTCCCTTTCTGGTTACTTCTCTCCCTTTGGATAATGTGATGGATATAATCTCTCCTCAAGGAATATAATCTCTCCCTTTTATAGCAATGCCAAACAAATATTTTGACAGTAATTCCAAACAATCCTTTCTATGCATAATATACTTCTTGAATTTCCCATTCCATCATCAATACAATAACTCTAGTGCTCGGAGTAGTTAATTACCTTGTTGTGTATAGATTTATTTTTGAATTCCATCTCTTTGTTTGCATCAACATGAATGATATTATAATAATAAGTAGACTGATGCAGCCTTATAGTCATTTTACTGACCAGTAGACAAGGGTCTTACCCCGAGTCTCTTCCTCAAGTACTCAAATGCATCATTGGGTAGTGGCTTGGTGAAGATATCAACTAATTTTTCCTTTGATTGCATGTACTCGAGTATCACCTCCTTTGCTTGAAATTTTTCTCTCAAATTTTGATACTTGATAGAAATATGCTTTGTCTTAGCATGCATGACTGGATTCATGTAAATGTTCATTGCACTGGTATTGTCACAATATATAATTACTGGTTCAAGAATTTTCATTTGCATACCTTCTAGTAACTACTTGATCCATGCAATATTTGAGAAATTTGTAGGAGCAACAACATACTCTGCTTCTGCAGTAGACTGAGAGATGCATCCTTTCTTCTTGCTGATCCATGTGGCAAGTTTGTCACCCATAAAGAATTCTCCTCTAGTTGTGCTCTTTTGGTCATCAATATTTCCATCCCAATCAGTGTTGGTAAAGACCTTAAGTTGAAATTCACCTTCTCTTCTATACCATAAGTCATTTTCCTCGGTATTCTTCAGATATCTTAGGATTTTTTTCATAGAAATCATATGTAATTCCCTGGGATTAGCAGAAAATCTTGCAACTATTCCTATTGCATATGCAATATCTAGTCTAGTATGTACAACATACATGAGGTTTCCAATCATTGATTTGTACAAAGTTTGATTTACCTCTGTTGACTTGTCCTCCTTTTTCAACTTACATCCAGTTGCCATCGGTGTTCCAACTGGTCTGGAATCTTCCATCTTGAATATTTTTAGCACTTCCTAGATGTATTTGGACTGTGTAATGAAAATACCTTCATCTTATTGCATGATCTGTAGACCACAAAAGAACTTCATCTCTCCAAACATAGACATCTCAAACTCTTTTCTCATTTCATTTGCAAATAATTTGCATAGCATATCATTGCCTCCAAATATGATATCATCAACAAATATCTCAACAATCAAAATTTTAGAATTAGTATCTTCTTTCAAATAATGATTACTATTTTCACTAGTTCTTACAAATCCAATACTTATGAGATAGGAATGAAGTCTTTCATACTAGACTCAGGGGGCTTGTTTCAATCCATATAAGGCTTTGTGTAGTCTACATGTAATGCCCCTCCAACCCTCACAAAACCTGATTATGCTTGTTGGAAGTTTGAGACTTTTATTCTCTACTAATGATTCTGATTGAAGTTAGTACTCCAATATATCTCATCTCCACGTAAGTGTTTGATGTATATTTCTCTTTGAGTAGTGATGCCAACTATGTGTTAGTGATATTTTAGGAACATTGTGTTATGAAACAATTTGATATGTTGTTGTGTGAGGAACTTCCTTTTTGATGGTTTGAGTACACTGGGATGAATTAAGTTGATTAAGATACTTTTATGACTATGTTCTA
>MU219803.1:156714-190128 GCA_018584345.1 Thuja plicata | reverse complement strand
ATAAACAGGATATGTGATGACACTCACTTAGAGGGTATGCTAGTAACCTAACCCTTTTGTATTGTTAAGTGATATTTTGTTATGTCTTGTATTTGTTTTAAGTTATTGTTTTGTGAAGCCTTAGATTTCTTAGCGCCTTGTGTGGACCTTGGTTCTATCTCCTAGCACGGGGGAGTGGAGATACATGATTCCACATGGTTGGGTGGTTAATCTTATCGAGGTATTGTTCGTGGTTGCATGGATGATATTGCTTTTGGATTCATGCTTGGAAGATATCATAGATTCTACTTCTGCATCATGTACTTCAGTGAACTGTAATTCTAATGTATTTATTTATTGAAATCCCTTGTTGGGTAATGTAATGAAATATATGAAGGGTGAATCAATGTAATGGGAATGGGTATTTCTAGGTGAAATGAAGGGAAAATTTATACTCTTACTTGTATATGTCACAAATATTAAAATAATGTAGAATTTGTCATTTATTTCCCTCTAATGCTATCTTTTAATAAAGTAACTGATCTTTTGAATTAAAAATTATTCTTATAGTTCTCTCTTTTTTTGTGAATAAAGACCTAACTTATATTGATATGATAAGTACGTACTCTTATATAATTGACTATAAAGGAATATTATGAAATGATTGGTTTATGAATGAACTTTTGTTTACGTCAAGATAAATGTTATTGTTAGATAAGAAGGTCTATAGGAATGATAAATGATAGTTGAATTACAATTGTGGAATAGTTGTATAATTGTGAAAGGAGATGCCAAATATTAAGAAAGAAGTACAATACACTTTTGGTTGAGTGTAGCCTGTGATAGTAACTCAATAAATTGATTCAAATATTTTTAACTTATGATTGATATTGAGAATGAGTTGGGAACATTTTGGTTGGTGTCTTAAAATATATCTAGTACAATGTACATCTAGGTAGTAGGGTATGTGATAATGCATGATATTCTTTATCCTAATGTCTATATGAAACTAAATTTATAAGATGCTTTATAGATGTTATGAATTCCATTAGTTCGTTATGAAGAATGGATTGTGTTGGTAAATTAAATGTTGGTGACTACTCATTGAAACATGTTCAGCACACAGTAGTCATTTATTCTGAAGGTTTATAAATATGTTATACTTGTAACTCATTATGAAACTCTTAAATGTAATTAGATTTATTAATATTGTTTGAGTAGAAGTGTTAGGCAACCTATGAGGACTAGGAAATATTAGTTATGTTGCATTCATGTTTTGTGAGCATATGTGTATCAATTCTTTTTAATATGTGCATTGTAATAGTTTTATAAAAATAAATAAAAAAAATTGACTTCATCTTTAGAGATTAGATGTTCAGTCCTCTTGGGTTCCCTGGTGGGGCATTACACTACATACCATATCCCTCTTTTCTGGATCAACAAAATCTTCTAGTTGTTCAATGTATACCTCTTCTTCAAGTATTCTATTTAGGAATGAATACTTGACATCCATTTGATATACCTTGAATCTTTTATATGCATCATAAGAAAGTAATATTCTCACTCCTTCTATCCTAGCAATGGGTGCAAAGGTCTCTCCATAGTCAATCCCTTCTTCTTGTGCATACCCCTTGCATACTAGTCTTTCTTTGTTTCTGGTGACTTCTCCATTCTCATTCACTTTATTCCTAAATATCCATTTTGTACTGATATCATTCAGTTTATTCCTGAATATCTTTAATTTTTCTACATATTATGAGTAGACCTCTTCAATTTATAATATTTAAGTTATTTCTCTTCTTTTGAACTTCTAGAGTCACTTGAGGTCCTCGCATCATCAAGTCTAATAGGAGTATGTAGTTTATCTTTCATCAATGTAGGTGGTAATGAAACTACCTCTTTTTAAATTTTTTTGTTTCTCTAGATCCAACTCAATAATGGATGGTTTCATCTCACAAAAGATCAAAATTCTACTCTAAGAACATTGTATACAATTATATCTAAAGTATTTTAACGTTTGAGACTAATGTCCTAGCTAATTAAGATACACTTAACTTCATTAATTTATAATTTTTATTATTTATCACTTGAGACATATCTGCATGGATCACAAACAGAGAATCTATGATGTATCTGTTAGTAATAACTAAGAGGGGGGTGAATCAGTGCCCTAAAAAATTAATCCTTAAATCAACCCTTAAAACTTATTACCACTTTTAAGCCTCTAGCTATATTTAGTCCTAAAAGATAAATGCCTTGAAATACTTAAATCAAATTACTACTTGTCAGAATGCTTTGTAAAACCTTCTTTTTGTATGTTTACCAATAAGCGGTGTTTCTGTCTACCGAAACACAGTAAATAACTAGTGTATACTGATCAATCCAGATTTACTTAAGTAAAATGCAAAAAAATAAAGTAATGACTCAGACACATTAACACATGGACTTTTAACGTCAAAACCTTGTTAAGGGAAAAACCACTGGGACCAGTACCCCACATTTTTAGTCTTTTGAAGTGACTCTGTTAAGAGCCAACCCTGTTAAAGGTTACAAACATGTTGTTAGGTGTGACCTTGTTAGTGTCATGCCCAAAAGTTGGTCAAAAACACACGAACAAATTTTTTTAATAATGCACTAAAACGGGATACTAAAACAAACACAAGGGTAACACATGCACGCAAAATAGTGCAAAGGGATAAACAAACCCAGAAAGGTTACAAGGAGAGAAATAGCTTCCACAGCTATCCTAAAGGATGCCTAAAACTCTAAAATGGATTTGCACGCAAACCCAGGCATTTGACCAAAATTCAACTAGAGTTGACCAAAAGGTCAACTATAATCTGAAAGAAGTGAATGGTACAAACTGGGATTTGCTAGGCCCTAAGGAAGACTAAAAGCCAACTAGGGTTGACCAAAAGTCAACCATTCCTTGAAATATGTGAAGGAGGGTCACTAGGGCCTACTAAGTACTATGGAAGCCATAGGCACGCAAAATGAGGCAGTTGACCAAAAAGTCAACCCATGTTGACCAAAAAGTCAACTATCGCCGGAAGGCATGAAAGTAGAACCTAATGGTCTAGAGAGTATAGGGGTCACTTGGTATGAAAATTAAATCGGACGGCCAAGGTTTGACCATGATTGTCCAAAAGTCAATCGTACATGATGACAGACAAAAGTAACGGTAATAACCCCAAAATAAAGTTAGTTGGGTCGAAAGGGATTGACTTCAACTGCTTATTGTTAAATGATGTCTGCCAAAAAAAATATAAAATTCCAATAATAATTTAATAAACTAACTATACTATAGGTTATAATTAAAGTCTATTAATAAGTTCATATGTTTAAGATTAATTAAATCCATTATAATAATAACATAATTTTAACCTTCTTATCTGAACATCTCTAATTAGAATTTAATTAAATGCGAAAAGTAAATTAGATTTCCCCTTCTTTTTTTAACTTAAAAATTCCTTAAATTACGATCATCATAAGTCTATGGAATAACATTAATAATCAATTTTAAGAGTCTAAGAATTTAAGGAAAATATATTCATATTCTAAATCTAGATTATATCAAACTACAATAACAAACTATTAAAATCAATAATCCAAACTAAAGTGCACGCTAAGAATATAACAAAGTTTTAGGTCACTATTATAAAATATAAAATTAACAAGAATAGAACTATGTCTGCAAGGAAGGAATAAAATTATTTTTGTTAAATTAATAGCTATGGCAACCGCCCCTCTCCCAACCCTCAGAATCCTTATGGATTAGGCCAAAGGAGGTGGCGAAAACCCCGCAGGTGGGCGGCGGAGAATGGGGAGGAGGCAGCGGGTTCTGCGGTGGCTGCAGGTTACAGTCCGCAGGGCAGCAGAGGAGTGTAGTAGCGAAGGGAGCGGGGGAAGGGTTTCAACATGGGGCGGCCGATGCTGGTGGCAGCGCCTCCCCATTGTGCTATGCACAGTGGGTGGCCCGCGAACCGCGTGGCCCCAAAAACAATGCGAGCTGTGCACTGGGGGGGAAGTTTCGGCCCTCCCAAGTTGCAACCCGATTTTTATAAAACCAAAAAAAAACACAGTCATGACACAAAAAAAAAATGCCAAAAACAGAGTTTAAACAAAACGCTTCGAATTTAACTTAATCAAAATTTGTTTCAAAATAAATAATAAGATACCACACACACACACACACACACACACACACACACACACACACACACACACACACATATATATATATAAGCATATATTTAGATATCTAAATGTACACACACACACACACACACACACACATAAAGGTAACTAATAAAAAAATAATAACACTGGTGAATCAAGACTGTATCCCTCAAAACAGGGAACATTTAGAAATATCTTTTTTTAAAAGTATATACATGGTTAAATTCTATTTTTTTTACTAAATACAATGGTAAAAGAAAATTTAAATTTTAGGCATATTTTTTTTTTTTCAAAATTTCCAGAATTTCACTAAGTAAAATAAAATGCCAATTTATTTCCCTCAAGAACTCTAAGAAATAAATAATCTAAAATGTTAACTTCTATACAATATTGTTGAGGATTTTTTTTTTTTTTTACAATGCACTATGTCACTTGATACCCCAAAGGGGATTTTAATTTGTTTCGTAACAAATTATTGATCTTGTTTTTAAAATAGAAACATGTTTCTTTTTTTTTTCAATAATAAAATCCAAGAATGCAAAATAACATTACAGTTTAATATACTACTTTTATTTCAAGAGGTTAACATAATGGAAAGATCTGTAAGGGTACTATAACAAGATATTTTTTTCAAAATTTCCCCTTCTTTTGTTTTTGAAAAGTAATATTGTTCACGTAAGCATCTTCATGTTGATAATATTTTATTCATACAAAATGAGAGATTATAACTCTTCATAATGGCCTTAATACAAACTTGCAAAACTGAAATTTACAACAATACAGGTTACAAAACTAATCTCTCTTTTCTTTTTTTTTTTGAACCACTTTTCCACTATGTAATGCAACACCTTCAATCCAGCTGATAAAACCTGTTAGGTGAGGATTGACCATGGAGGCTCACCTCCCATCCTAGGCCTTTACAAGGCCACCCCCAAGCTTGGGGATCCAATCTGGAACGGGTCATAAACAAAAACACTCCACAAGCAGGAAAAGAAATGGAGACTCAAACGTAAGAAAGCTTCCCAACATTAGGATGGACAAGAGGAAGTATCTCCAAGAGACAATCCAGAAATAGGGGTAGTGGTAGACCTCACTAAAGGAGAAAGCCAAGATCACAAATAATACACAAGCTTCACATGGACTTGATAAGGACAATCCTTACAAGATGCTATCTTGAATAACTTCCTGATAGCTGCTAAATGCCCTCAGGCCCATCTTGGCTTTATGGGTATCATGTTACCCCAAGTTTATCCCTCCTCACATGGGAGACTCTACACTTAACAGGAATCATTTCCAACTACCCCTCCAATGCTACTCTGCCCTCCCAAGGGTGAGTGTACCTTGAAGACCCATTCAAAATCAAACACAAAGTAAAGACATTGAGAAACAAATAAAGAAATTCCAAAAAAAAAAAAGCTTCAAAAACCATAAGACTCTATTAATGGAGTACTTGAGCTCAAGAACACATGAAACAAAAGAAATTAACTTAAAATAATTCCAACCTTAATCCAAGCTATGGTGTAAAGAAGAATGGTGTTGAGCTATCCTTCCTAAGCTCCTTCTCTAAAAGCTCCTTCAAACTGAATTCTGTCTCTAAGGGTAGAGAGTGGGTGAACACTCAACTCATCCTAAAATCTCCCCTAAATAGGAAAACCTCCAACATAATCAAGGCTTAACCCAAGGGTGAGGTAACTCTAACCAATCCTAAACTAAACCACTTCCTAACCCTCCAAGGGTGAAGTCAAATAAAACATGGGTAGAAGAGAGTGAGGTTAACCAAAGTCACACTCCTCTTCCAAATTCGTTCAAAGATGAAAATGACACTTAAAGGGAGTAATAAATTAGTTTAGAGGCTCATTAATGAAATAAAATGACCCCTATCCCATAGGGTACCAAGTTGGGTGACTAAAACTGAACCCGGTTACCCCCTAGGAGCCCAAAAGACCCTCTAAAACTCACCCTCAAGTTAACCTACGGATTTCTAAGTCAAAGAAAATCTAGAAACTTCTAACCCAGGGGTAAGCTTGGGTACTACTCCTGGATGACCTTAGTTAACCCTTGACTTACCTTGGTTCCCCTTTACTAGCCATGCCCATACTTAAATTACAACACTTGCCAAATTTGGCACATTAAAATAAATTAGTAGACATGACTTAATAACATGAACATTTACTAATTTAATAACACACACACAACCATGAACATGAAATAAACACATAACTACGAGGCCCATGTCTCTTTATATAGATAGGACCTTGGAAAACATAGGTATTTACATAGGTTCTAGTACTGGGTCCCAGATTTAGATCCATGGTCAACTCTTCTTGCACACTCAATGCACACATCAATAGATCTAAAACAACATGATATGAAACATAACATAACATCAATAATATATGTAAGCATATAAACCACATTGCATTTAGAACTGAAATATCCTAGCATTGGTTTCCTAAACCAAGTTCATCATGTAACATTCATACATTTTAAATCCATATAAGACATCAACATAAACTAAACTGAATTGGAACATAAAGCATCTCAAAAGTATCCTGATTAAAAAATCAGGTACTGAATATATAACACAGGATTCCACCGATCCTCAAATGTATAAAAAAAAGTCTCTGATAGTCAAAGTATGTCAAAGCATAAACTACTAAAACCATGAGAACAAAATAGTAAAACTATAACAGTCTAATGTAGGTCTCACATCCACCCCCTCTAGGCATGAACTTCCTCCTGGAGTTCATCAAAGAGGTGAGGGTACTATGATCTCATCTATGCTGTGTCCTCCCAAGAGGATTTAACCTCGTCATAGAAATCCCACTGGACCCTAACCTGGTCTAGCTCTCTGCCTCGAAGGCCCAAAGTCCACCGAGCCAATATACAAATTGGCTCCAATGCTAGCTGTCCGTCCGCCTCCACTTGCAAAGCATCCCAATGTATCACATGAGACTCATCACATATATACTTCCTCAGAACTAAAACATGAAACACATCATGGATGCGTGATAGGCTAGGTGGAAATGCTAAATGGTAAGAAACTGGTCCTACCTTCTCAAGGATCTCAAAAGTTCCAACAAAATGGGGTGCTATCTTAGAGCCCTTTCCAAAATGGATTGGAATCTTATGCGGTTGTACTCTCAAGAAGACTCTGTCTCCAACCAGATAGGCTTGATCAATCCTCTTCACATCTGCATACTTCTTCTACCTATCTTGAGCTTCCTCAAGTCGCTGCCTAATCAAGGTCACCTGCTGCTCCATATCCCTGACTAGCTCAGGACCAATGGTAACTCTATCCTTGATCCTAACCCAACTAAGTGGGGTCATGCATGGTCTACCATAAAGAGCTTGGTAGGGAGACATACCCAAGGAAGTTTGGTTCCCATTGTTATAGGAAAACTCCACTAGGTCTGATGGTTCATGACATACATGTGAAGCATGTCCTCTAACACTTGATTGGCCCTTTCGGTCTGTCTGTCTATCTTAGGATGATAAGCCATACTGAAGTTGAGTCTAGTGCCCATAGCTGCCTGAAGTTCTCTCCAAAAGGATGAAGTGAAGAGAGAATCTCTATCTGAGATGATCTTACGACGTACGCCATGAAGTCTTACTATATCTCATAAGAACACTTGTGCCACTGCTGGTGCGATAAAGGTAGTACGCACGGGTGAAAAGTGAGCCACCTTAGTCAACTTGTCAACTGTCACCATGATGGCATCATGATGATGAAAAGACATAGGAAGACCTACTATGAAATCCATAGATATGGTGTCCCATTTCCACACTGGTACCTCATGAGGCTGAAGAAGACCACCTGGATGATGGTGTTCCCTCTTCACCCTTTGGCACTCTAGGCATCTAGCTACCATCTCTGCAATCTACAACCTCATGCCTGGCCAATGATATAGTTGTCTCAAGTCAGCATGTATCTTCTTTACCCTGGGATGCACTGCATAAGGGGCCCTATGAGCCTCAAGCATCACAAATTCACGCAATCCACCAGAAGAAGGTATATAGATACATCCTCTATGATGCAATAGTCCATCAGACTCCAAGGCATACTCTGAAAACTTCCCCTCAAGGGGTCTCTGAGATCGAATCAACTCACAAATCTCTATGTACATCTCATCCTCTTGGAAGTGATGAAGGATGCGATCTCTCAAATCTGTGCCAGTAGACATAGAAGAAAGCTCATGCCGCTTCCTACTTAAGGCATCTGCGACCACGTTATCTTTCCCTTTGATGTAATGGACATCAAAATCATATTCACATAAGAACTCCATCCATCTCCTTTGCCTAGCATTAAGGTTCGGATGAGTGAAGATGTACTGAAGACTCTGATGGTCTGAATGAAGTTCAAACCGATGTCCTAAGAGAAAATGTCACCATCTGACTAAAGAATGCACCACTACTGCAAGCTCTAGGTCATGGGTAGGGTAGTTGAGCTCGCGAGTCTTTAGTTTTCTATACTCGTAGGCTATAACTTTCCCACCTTACATAAGAACCACCCCCAAACCATCCAAGGAAGCATCTATGCAAACTATAAAGTCTACTGAAGGTTTTGGTACAGCTAAAATGGGTGCACTGGTGAGTGCTCTCTTGAGTTCCTGAAAATCCTTATTACACTTTTTAGTCCACTCAAACTTCTTTCTCTTTCACTGAAGAGAGGTAATGGGGTGTGATACCTGAGAGAACCCATTGACAAACTATCTGTAGTAACTAGCTAAACCCATGAAACTCCTAACTTTGGTCATAGTGGTAGGTGCTAGCCAATCCATGATGGCATCAATCTTCGATGGGTCTACTAAGATCCCATCACCTGAAATAACATGGCCAAGGTACTTGACCTCTACTCTAAAGAAAGCACACTTTGACAAGCTTCCATACAACTGATTGTCTCTAAGACACTGCAAAACTTGCCTCAAGTGTTCCCCGTGCTCTTTCTCATTCTTGGAATATATCAAGATGTCATCGAGAAACACAACTACAAAATTTTCAAGGAAGGTTTGAAATAATCCATTCATAAGACTCATGAACACCGCTGGAGAATTCGTAAGACCGAATGGAACCACAGTGAATTCATAGTGGCCATATCTAGTATGGAATGCGGTCTTGTGAATATCACTATCCACGATCCTCAACTGATGGTAACCCGATTTGAGGTCTATCTTTGAGAAGACTCGGGCACCTTGCAACTGATCGAACAAGTCATCGATCCTAGGAAGTGGATACCGATTCTTGATGGTTACCTTGTTCAACTGTTGGTAATCCATGCACAACCTAAGAGAGCCATCTTTCTTCTTCACAAAGATAACTGGTGCACCCCAAGGAGAAACACTAGGATGAATGTGTCCTTTGTCTAAAAGTTCCTCAAGCTATAAATTGAGCTCATTAAGCTCATTAGTGGTCATCCTATAAGGTTCTCTAGAAACTAGCTCAGCTCCTGGTACAAGATCAATGTGAAAATCTACTACCTTACAAGGAGGCATACCAGGTAATACAGATGGAAACACATCAGCATACTCTTGAAGAATGGGGAAGTCATCAAGAGAAGTTGCCTTCTCTGTCTCTTCTTCCCTATCGCTGATGGTAATGGCATACAACTGGCATCCCTTCTGCATGCATCATTTAAGTTGCATGGTGGATATCACATGGAGGGATACATGCCTATGAAACCTAGTAATAACTGTATCTGTACCATCATCATCCAAACATTTGATCCTCTTCTTATGACAATCTAGCTTGGTTCTATGGGCACTTAGCCAATCCATGCCTAGGACTAGACCATAAGATAAAAGGGGAGTAGCTCTGAGATTATCTATGGTGGTCATCCCATCAATCTGAATTGGGCAATCACTAACCATCGAGGTTACGGAAACTCTAGCTCCTAAAGCTAACTCTACTTCCCAACTAACCTCCTTTCTAGCTGCCACTAGCTTGCAACATTCCACAACTGATGGAGAAATAAAGGAGTCAGTGACTCCTATATAAAAAATAATAGTAACATCACTACCTCTGATCTTACCTGAGGCCTCAATTACAGTATCCTGGTGCTCTTCCTGATGATTTTCCACTGCAGCAAAAACCATGTGGGATTTCCCCCTGTCCCCCACTGTAGGTTCTGAAACTGCCATACACTAACTACCACCCTGTGGGCATTCTCTAGCTAAGTTCCCCATGGCACCACATGTGTAACATGGCCCTCATGACTGAACCTGAACACCAGGAGGCCTAGAATACTGTGATCCTGTAGCCCTAGATGAACTGCTACAACCTCCCTTAGAGGACTGCTGAGTTGGTGTTGGAGGGGTAATAGGTGCCTGAGATCTTTGGTCCTTCTTAGGGCCTTGAGACTGCCACTACTTCGACTTGGAGCCCTGCTAAACCTAAGGTTCCCTCTGTCACTGGTTCTACTGTGACTGTTGTGGCTATTGTTGTTGTTGTTGCTGTTGCTGCTGTGGGGCCCTATATGTCCCTGAAGATTTCCTCTGATTCCCTTTCCATGAGTTCTTCTGATATCTAGAGGCCTGAGAAGAGGTATTATGGTTCTGCGAACCATCCCTATAGTTCTATGGGCCCTAGACTATCTCTAAAAGCTCCTTCAAACTAAATTTTGTCTCTAAGGGTAGAGAGTGGGTGAACACTCAACTCATCCTAAAATCTCCCCTAAATAGGCAAACCTCCAACATGAGCAAAGGCTTAACCCAAGGGTGAGGTAACTCTAACCAATCCTAAACTAAACCACTTCCTAACCCTCCAAGGGTGAAGTCAAATAAAACATGGGTAGAAGAGAGAGTGAGGTTAACCAAAGTCACACTCCTCTTCCAAATTCGTTCAAAGATAAAAATGACACTTAAAGGGAGTAATAAATGAGTTTAGAGGCTCATTAATGATAGAAAATGACCCCTAACACATAGGGTACCAAGTTGGGTGACTAAAACTGACCCCGGTTACCCCCTAGGAGCCCAAAAGACCCTCTAAAACTCACCCTCAAGTTAACCTACGGATTTCTAAGTCAAAGAAATTGTAGAAACTTCTAACCCTGGGGTAAGCTTGGTTACTACTCCTGGATGACCTTAGTTAACACTTGACTTACCTTGGTTCCCCTTTACTAGCCATGCCCATACTTAAATTACAACACTTGCCAAATTTGGCACATTAAAATAAAACATTAGACATGACTTAATAACATGAACATTTACTAATTTAATAACACACATGCAACCACATTCATGAAATAAACACATAAAATGAGGCCCATGTCTCTTTATATAGACAGGACCTTGGAAAAAATAGGTATTTACATAGGTTCCAGTACTGGGTCCCCGATTTAGATCCATGGTCAACTCTTCCTACACACTCAATGCACACATTAGTAGATCCAAAACAACATGATATGAAACATAACATAACATCAATAATATATGTAAGCATATAAACCACATTGCATTTAGAACTGAAATATCCTAGCATTGGTTTCCTAAACCAAGTTCATCATGTAACATTCATACATTTTAAATCTATATAAGACATGAACATAAACTAAACTGAATCGAAACATAAAGCATCTCAAAAGTATCCTGATTACAAAATTAGGTGCTGAAAATATAACACGGGATTCCACCGATCCTCAAATGTATAAAAAACAGTCTCTGATAGTCAAAGTATGTCAAAGCATAAACTACTAAAAGCATGAGAACAAAATAGTAAAACTATAACAGTCTAATGTAGGTCTCACAGTTAGAGGATTTAAATAGATAGTTTGTCACTTAGTATCTGGCATCTAATCTACCATCCTTGATCAAACACTCACTTCACCTATCAATAGGTATTAGGCATATCGAATGCTACTTTTTATAATAAAACTTTTTGATACTCCTTGGGATGTATCTCAATTACAAAAGACTTTTAAGTCCTGGTTGGTTAAGAGACTTAATTCTTCAATGGTTAAACTGAAACAATAAATTGATATGTTCATATGTACAACTAGGATTGCAGATTTTCAGATCTTTTGTAAGTGCACTACCTTTCTGATCACTATTATCAATTCAATATCATTTCTCGACACTGTTATGCTCTATGATGTTGTATCTTTGTTCGTTGGTGTCTACAAAATTTAGCTCTTTCCTCGGCTTGTATGGTCAGGTCTGAATGATGACTTTCTTCTCCTTCAAAATCTCTTCAACATTTATTATCTTGTCACTCCCCTTATTCATAATGAATAATCTTGTCTCTTATATAGATATTATTTCACCATTTCTTGGCTTTCTTGATCTTGGCGTGTTCAAAAATTCTCACCAATAAGATTGATGTGGAGAAAATCAAATAATTCATCTACCTCATAAAAACTTCATTGTCGATGGAATCTGCATCATACATACCTTTATCTCTGCATTCTTCAAATTGGTCATTGATTCTCTCTTGGGTCACCGACCAACAAGAGAGAATCCTTCTCCATAATATTTCTTCATATCTACATATCTTAATATCATGGGATCATCACAACAATAATCATAGGTCATTCCCTCATCCTATTATCACTCAGGTCTATTAAAACACAAACATGCATGTGTAGTTCATGCCGCCATCTCTTCTCCATTAATCACAACTCAAGGTACTTCAGAATACTCTCCAAGATTAAAACCAACTCACCTATAGCCATTTTTTATTTACTGGCTCTTCTTACTTTGTGGGTCAACTTCAATATGATCATGTACATATACATGACATGATACTCCACCACCTTTCAAAGAGCCCTCCTTTGGTCTTCGATAAAGACAGATATTGAAACTCCATCCCTCGGGTCACACCCACAAGTGATTGTTGAAGACGTATTTATCGGCTCCATCACATGGGCATAGATAGTTACAATAACTCCCGATGTCATCTTATTCACACTCATCATGAATTTGAATAAACCAACATACTATTCGGGCTTTTCAAAATATCTTTGGTGATTTCTTTTACATAGTTCGACCAAGAAAGAAGATCCCCCACCTTTCTACTAACTCAAAGTCCACACTGTATGCTGATGTTGCGTGGCTATCCAGCCATACTTTTTGATCTCTCGCATGGCTTGAACACCATGGAATGATATTTGAATCATTTTCCACCTTCCTCTTCATAGGTATAAAGATATCAATCACATGTACCAGCACCATATTTGGTAATGGTTTCTTGAAAAACCATTTGCAAACTTAATGCCCTCAAAAATTAAACACTCAATTTTCTTTTCAAAACTGTTTGCACCTTTATTGCAAATTGGGATGGTTATAACTAAAACCTGATACAAAATATAATGTGTTCTGATCACTATTATCAATTCAATATCATTGCTCCACACTGTTATGCTTTTTGATGTTGTATCTCTATTCATTAGTGTCTGCAGAATTTAGCTCTTTCATTAGCTTGTATGATCAGGTCTGAATGATGACTTTCTTCTCCTTCAAAATCTCTTCAACATTTATTCTCTTGTCACTCCCCTTATTCATAATGAATAATCTTGTCTCTTATATAGATATTATTTCACCATTTCTTGGCTTTCTTGATCTTGGCGTGTTCAAAATTTCTCACCTATAAGATTTAAAGAAAAGCTCCAGTTTTATCTCATAGAGATTTTCTTTCCAACTGAACAAAACAACTTTAAATCCTTCACTTATTTCTGGCTTTATCTTGTCGATTAAAATAATGATAATTATCAGTTAAGTCTATTTTTAGCTCTTCATAGCTAAGCATTTTCTCATTTCTAAACTCTTTATGCTGTCGGTCAATACTTCAGTTAGTCATCGTTAATAACTAACTGTTCTATCGGTGTGATGTTAGTTATCTTTGGGATCTTTGTCTATTGGGAAACACTATAATTCTGTCTGTCGGGTTACACTATGCTTTGCTCATCATTAATGCTTTGCATTTTTCTCGTCGGGTAATACTGTGACTTTGTTCTTTTACGCTGACCCTCAGTGTGTACTCCATCGGTGTATATAGTCACTTTGTGAATACTTGACTTATATGCATTACTGATAGCATAACCTTTGATTCATCAGTTCTTTGAAGTCTTTAGCAGTATGTCTATGACCATACAGATTATATTAAGTTGACATCAATGACAATACAATACATTAACTGATTCAATGTCTTTCTTAAACTTTCTTATGGCTTGGTGATCATCAACTTAACTTCTTCAAACATTCAATTAGTTATACTTCATTAGTATCTACCAAATTACATGTCTATGGGTGTCCCTTCAACAAGTTCCAAAGTATGAGATGTGTTAATTATATAAAATGTAGGTACTCCAACTCCAGCCCGTAACATTTTTTGAAGCCCACTAACACTCAACATACTCCTAGCCCTCTCCACTAGCATTTTGTTAATCACATCTCAACCTCCATATCATTGTAAATTGTCTAGATTTTATATGTGTCTCTTGATCCTGCATTCCTTACAAATCTTGCTGAGTACTACCAAATAAAATTTTCAGCCCTCACTAATTTTCAACCAAGGATTTAAATTCGTTAAACTATCCAAGATCTTCTTATTTACTTCTGAGAAAATAAAATACAAATATCCTTCTACTATAAATTCATCTAACAAAGATATCAAATACATATATTTATATTTTAATGTAATATTAATATGATCATACTAATGAAATATTAGTGAGATCATTATTATTTATTTATGAACCTAATGCACACATAAAGTGGAGAATTTAAGTTTTCAATTGTTAATCACATAATAACCATCACAACTAGTGAGGATCATAACCTATAATAATCCATGATTATTCTTAATCCAATATTCCCATGTTTAATTAATTATTTATAAAATTCACAAATTTACCTTACCAAGGGACCCCCCTTAAGGCTTACACAACAAAACTTCCTAATGCATAAAATACAAATATATATTTCTAGGAAGATCTTCTCTTGACTTTAAATAAATATTGAATCAAGAAATCATCTATTAAGATACCTCATTGACCTCATAAGGGTGTAGCTTTGACCTAAATTATTGAGTTATTATCCTAGAACTCTTAAATCATATAGTCTTGTATTATTTGACAATAATCCACAAGAATTATTCTAAATTTTTACCACTCTAATGATAGAGAAAGGGTATAATTCTTAATCATGTGCTCTAAAGTTCATTGTAAAAAAAACATATTGACTTTAATACAAGATATTAACTCCATCTTAAAATCAATATTCACAATACATGCATTCTGAAAAATCTATTAACCTAAGAGAACAAATCTTAAATAAAGAAATAAACTTAATCAAAAAATATTTCAAATGCAAAGAGCTATCTCAAAATGAGAAACAATCTTAAGATGATGTACATTTCTCCATCCTATAATGTAACCAATCTCCAAAATGACCGTAACATAGTTTATTCATCTAATATTTCATTTGAGCCTTTGGCAATCTCATCCATAATGTGAGAATACGAAAAGGATGTTCTAAATCGAGAAAAGCATGCCATTTCAAAATTTGTATCGTTATGACCATAATAAAATGATACATCAAGATCATTATACTTATCTAGAAAAAATATTGTCCCTCCAGTTATATCCATTAAAAAAAATTGTATCTCAATGCCTTTATAAAAAAATTATTGCTTTATGTATTATAGGAAGTTTCCTTCCGAACTTTTTGATGATCTAAAATTCAAATAATTCTCAACCTAATACAACATGTCCATTGTTTGTTTTTTCAAACTACAAATATTTTCATCAATAATGGAAGTTGAAAAACTATTCTTGTCTTGTCATATGAACAAAGAATTCCTCTATAATCCTAGAAAATGGTATTTCTTCATAATAATAACCTTGAGGAATTAAAAAATTTGAAAGAACCTCTTATTAGTTTTACTTCTTCAAACTAATACATTGATTCTTAGTTTTACAACTTTAAATAGTTCACCAAAGATAAAATGACCAAGACTAGTATTAGGCTATACAAATAGTATATTTCTAATATCAACCCATGCAAGGACTCATATCATATGAATACAACCAATTTTTTTTAATGTCTCAATGTTATATTTCAATAATTTTTCTAGTGTATGCCATATTTTGGTTTCTATGTATTATATTAGTACAAATATACTAATAGATTTCCCTCCAAATAATTTTGATAAAAAATAATCTACTTGTTCAATTAAATCATTTTTTTACATCATTGTTTTCTAAAAGCATTCCCTAAATGTGGCAGGTTGTCTTTGATTTATCCTTGCAAAATTTCACATCCACTTTAAATGGCTCAGAATATAGACATTGTAATATCTACAACATACAAGATTAATTTACAATATAAAAATTATCTCCACAAGCACAAATTTGTATCCACAAATTGTCTTCACAAATACGTCTGCTCCATTTGAATTTCTTAGATACTTTGTTCCTCACAAAAACAATAATAATTTTCAGCATAGAGATATTAGATATGCAGACTTGATCTTAAAAACCTCATTAAATTTATTTAATATCAAATCCTAACAAACTTGCAATCAACACATCCGATGATGTGGAGATACAATCACACTTAGTGTTTGAACACCATGCAATTATTCCTTATATTGAAAATATTATTGGTATTAAAAATATATATTGTATTCTCCATTTTCAATTTGAATAACCTTTTCAAAAAATATATATCAATATATTTCAAATTTTAATTTGTTTACTATTAGAAACGTTCATATGCTTTATCCATAAAAAATAAATGATAAAATAAAAAAATAACCTTTTTTGTAGTATAACACTCTCACACCCCTTTTATGTCCTACCAAACCTCAGGTATATACTTTGTTAATTTTAGGATGGGATATTTTGCTTACATGGTTGTATATACATAATCTCATTTTTATATGGTAGTCTCCAACCTTGGCTTCCTCTACTACAACTGAAACCATCACACAATTCTCTCTTTAACTTCAAATTCATCTACTACATCATCTATCACTTTATAAATATCAAATTAATGCAACAAAGAAATGGATTGCATTTTTTATGATATTATATGCTGAAATAGTATTGAAAATATGATTATTCATTTATGAACCTCATAAGTATAAAAAGTGGAGAAGTCAATTTACCATCTTTAATCTACATGATAACTATCATAACTACTAAACAACATAACTAATAATAATATATAATTGTTCTCTGGGTCTACTGGGTGTGGAGGAGTGGTTAGAGATGAAAATGGTAGGTTCCTTTTAGATATGGCAGTCCCCTTGGGAAGTAAGACTAACCACTTGTCTAGGGAAATTGTTGCCTACCATGGTTTAAAATTTACTAAACTTCTAAATTGCAAAATGGTATGGGTAGAAGGATATTTGAATAATATCATTTAGTGCCTCAAGGATTTCCAAAAACCATATTGGACTATTGATAAGTGGATTAATATTTTTTTGTAGATTCTTAACTCTTTTTATATAGTTCACATTTCTCATAGTGTGTGTGAAGTTAATAGAGTGGTATATTTTTTTCAAATACCTTGTTACCTTGGAGATCAAGTGTCAAAGGATGTTAACTCCTTAATATGATATGATTTAAATCATGAATCAATTTTTTAATCCCCCATGGTTTACTAATGATTCACCAAGTGAATTCCTTTTGAAAGTTGAGTGAGGTGAAAGATAAGGTGTTTTAAAGATATCATTTTTGTAGTCCGGCCCATAATTTTTTTGTGCTGATGGAGGTTTTTTGTGTGCATCCATTCTATTTTTCATTTTTTTCATCTATTATTTTGATAGATTTAATGATTATTGGTGGAGGTAGAAGAAGAACTGAACCCTTAATTTTTTATGATCTTAGAAACGATGATACAATATATAGAATTCTGAAGTATGAAGAAGTGACCACCTTCATTGAGATGCTCCATTGTTTTGGCCCCAAGATCACAAGCAATTTTTCCAAAGGGGTAGAAAGATACAAAATTTTCTCTCTTTGGGAGAAAGTTTGATATTGATGAGAAACTCATGCGAAGGTTTCTAAACTTTTGATATACTAAGAGGGGCGATGAATTAGTATATCCTTAAAATTATCGATACCTCTAAAAAACATACACATAGCATAATTAAAAATTAAAAGTAGAAAACCAAATTGCAAATAGATAATGATATCCAACAATAATGTTTAAGTTGAAACTCTAAGATGGGTAAATCCACATAGATGATTAACTCTCAATATATTATAACTAGTAATAACATATTATAGTACAACCAACTTCCAAATGAATCACTCTCCTAAATTAGGGTGACTGCCAAAGGAGGACTCACCTTATTGGTATACCAAAATGGAACTATTATGATTGCATTTTACATTTGCATGAGATACAGTTTCAATGAAGCTTAGTACACTAAATTCACAGACTTCATCCAAGTGTAGTACTTGTTATCATGTAGTCCATTGCACACACTACTTTAACCATGTTGGCACATCTATATAATTATATAAACCATGAAATCATGATGTTAATCCAATACTTAATCTTGACCAAAAATAGTAGGTTTGTAAGAAATGGTATGTGCAAGTGGGGTCACATACACTTGTCTGCTCTTTTTAGAAAAATATACAAGTTTTTCCGAAAGTAGCATTCCAAATGCATATTGTAATGACCAAATAAAAATATTTCATAACTATGCTTGAGTATATTTTCTTTCTAATTATGTAGTCATAAAATCAAAATATTAGGATCAAATTGTATCTTGCAGTGAAGTGCAAAGAAAAATTTAGATTGTTGTCAATCATACTATTAGAGGAACTGATGACCTCAATGACAAGATTCTAAAAATCCTCCCATTTTTCATTTATGTAAACTAAATATTGTTTCACATAGTATTGCCCTTATATCTCAAAAGTGCATTTCAAGTAACCCCTAAAACTTGAAAAATACTAAAAAAATTACATTGTGAAACTCCCAAAATTATCCCCTTTGGCATCAATTCAAAAGGGTGATGAATAAAATTTTCTAAATAAGGGGTAGACAACTCCCCCTTAGAAAAATACTATAAGAAAATAGTCTATACAAGGGGTAAATAGATGTGCTCAATAAAAAACAAAATTCAACCCAAGTTGGTTGATCTCTTTATCTTCTATACCTTGTGATTAAATTGTCTATACTGCCAACCCATGTTTGCATAGTAATATCCATGAAATTAATATGTTTTCAACGTATCATCAAAAAATTTTAACCACCCTCAATACATAATATCAATAATATTGTGTCATTGTACTTAGACAAGAGCACTAGAAAATAATGATACCTTTTCTCACACTAAATATCTGATATTTCCTAGATGAAAAATTATGTTGTATCTTTGTTGCTAAAGTTAAAAATACTATGTATGTAGTTTTTCAATTCCATCTCTAATGGTTCCTAATATGTTCTTTGGATCATAGCCATGAAATATTGCTAAAATTTAAGATTCACTTGTGTCTATTTTTTTTCTTGTAGTTTTACTGGCATTAGGCCATAAGAAGCTAAACTGGTAAAAGGCATGATCCTCCTTAAGTCATTCCTTACATTTAGAAATGAGTTTAGAAAAAATTGTGTGCTTCGTACCATATTTCGCTTTCATTAGAGCTAATCTTATTTCTTTTTCTTTTTCCAATTTATTTGATACTTCTTTTAAACTTGTAGAATAAACTTTGAAAGATTGCATTAGATTTATGAAGTTATTAGTCATGGAAATGGAATAATTGATGGAGCTTCCTGGCTTATCTAAGAGTAATGCTTAAATCATTTCTTTCATATATATGACATGCTTCTCCTTTTAATTTACTAGATCTTTCTTTTGAAAGGAAAAAATTACTTCACTCATCTAATACTTGTGTAAAGGATTATCAAACAAAAATCTTAGATGAAGTAATTGGTTGAAAGATTAATTGCATGTTGACAATATCATCTAAGGGAATTTGAGTAGTTCAAGATAGTGAAAAAAATATAGTATCAGACTTGGATTAGTTTCTCTTCTCTTTTATTGTGTCTTGTCATTACCTTTCCTCTACTTTCTCACTTATGTCAATATTATCTTCTTTATTTTATTCTTATGTTTGGTTAGGTTTATTCACATTTGCTTCTTCTATATCATGTTATTCCTATTATGATGCAATATCTAGAGTGTGTTCTAGATAACCATTGTGTGTTTCTTCAATAATATTTTTTGTATTATCTAGTAAAGAGGTTTCTAGAGGAATGGGAGGGGAGTTATCAATTTAACATGCACATTATTTTGGTTTATCTTTATCTAGAGGTGATGGAACATCATCTTGTGCCTATAGTGAAGGAATATAAATACTGCTATATAATGACATTCTAATATTTTTGGTAATGTTCTAGAGGGAATCAATGCTCTCATAATAAATCCTATCATAAAATTTCATTTCATGGTAAAAGAGTACATTCTTCCTTCTTTTGAACCTAAATTCATTCTAAAAAATATGTTTTAAGTTTTCCTTATGAGCTTCTAACAAGTTAGCAGTAACCAATCTTAGTGCATGTTCCTTGATCTTCTTCTTATCCTTAGATGCCTCATACACCAATTGATCTAGCACATTCCAAAGATCCATTGGAATATCTTATTTGAATTTACTAGCATAAGCATAAAGTACAGTAAAATATTTGATGAATGGTTTAACAATCAATGACGGGTAAGTCTTGCCTAATTTTTCAATATAATTAACCATATTTTCTTAGTTTTCCATCATTTTACATTTAATCAAATAGAATTTCTAGTTTGAGTTGATTCTTAGAAAGTTTATTTAATTAACCATATTTTCTTAGTTTTCCATCATTTGACATTTAATCAAATAGAATTTCTAGTTTGAGTTGATTCTTAGAAAATTATTTATTTAGTTTATTACTGGTTCTTCTTTATTCATCTTTTAAAGGAGACACGTCCTTAGTGAGAATATAATTTCTTCTAGTTTTTTATGATGACATTATCTATGTTTTCTTGAAGGCTGTAGGAATCACAGGACAATAGTGATCCTTCCACACTTTTTGATAGAGATAGGAACATTTATTTCCTTCTTTAGTGCATGAATATTTTTTTTCCACTTTCCTAAAGATAAAAAATCACTTATCAATTATGTTTTGAACTTTCTTCATCACAATGGGTTTCGTAAGCTCATTGTGCATCTTTAAACTTTTCAATTCATAGGTCCTGGTTCTCTCTTATGTGTTTTCTATGGGACTAGCCAAAATTATTGTTATTAGTTTGTCTTGAATATCATCTGAAACCTCATAGCCTAGAAAAAGAACAAACCATTTCTAGGTTCTTCTACTTCCATAATGCAACGTTCTATGGTGATAAGAAAGTGATATCATTTTTATATTTTTCTCCTCTAATATTTAAATACTTATAAAGAAAGAGAAAAAGGGCTTCATCACTAAAATTTGTCTCTAAATATTCTTAGAAAATATTTAATTTGATGGGCAACTTGTTTATTTTGATTCGATTCGATTCTACCAACATCTGTAAATTATCTCAAGAAGTAAAATATAATACATAGGATTAGGGTTATGTATCTGAATTCATGCCTCCTTTATTTTTTTCTTCATGTTATAAATCCATTGTTCCTTCAGGATTTCACATACATTTTACTCGACATTCTTTACTAACATCTCATATGTGACATTTATCGCAATTGCCAATACATAGATTTCTTAGTTGGTGAAATATATCATATTACTAATCATTAGTGATGCATACTTAACTATAGGGTTTTCAATTTTTCTCAGATTCATAGCTCTCTTATTCATAAGTACTTTTCTTAGTTTTTCAACCTGTTTGTTTTTCAGTGCTTGATTTTTGAAATGGGTTTCATTGAACATAAATCACTGATTTCACTAAACACTTCCTTAGTAATCATACATGGTTGATTTAAGAATAAAAAACATCATGAATACTACAAATTTCCATTCTAATCCATTTTTCATCATAGCAAAAATCAAGAAAAAAATTCCATAAATCAATTTCATCTAAACCAGAATACTGAACTTAGATTTTACTTTTAGGTCTTTATCTATCAATTCACTTTTCCATAGATCTAACAAGTTTTCATAATGATACTATTTCACCTTCAGATCAATAGATGTTGTTATGTCTTGACATTATACAACCCCATGTGAAAATATCTATAGTTCACCTGATAGATCATTTTGTGTTGACTTGTTGGGGTATCCTATGAATTTAGGTCTGGTTTGATCTCTAATATCAAATATGTTTGGAGTATCAATGGAGAAAAAGAAAGGAAAACATATTTTCTTCAAGAATCTAAGGACTAGGGCATACCTTGTTTGTTCAACAAACCCTCATTTTTTCTCTCATCTTTTCTCTTCTTCAAATTTTTTTCTTTCAAATGGCTCCAACTTAGTTGATGATTCATGTTTTAAGTATTTAATCTGTGTGCCAGAATGAATAACAATAGGAAAAAAAAAAAGATGTGAAATGAGATGTTTATCCTTCAAAGTGAGTGAACATCTTTTCACAATTTACCACAAGACTTTATTTACTTCTCCAAATTTTATTGTTTGATTTATTATGATATCTATATCTTGTATTGTAGTTTTAGTATGTTATGATATAATATGTAACTGTTGGAGGGGACAAAAGATAATTCTGTTTAGGTCCTCATAAGACAAAGCATGTGTACCTTAATTTTCAGAGGGATTATCTCGACCAAAAGTAAGTGTAGAACCATCTTGTTTCTTTCTCCATATTTTCCTAATCTCATTTTTACTTCCTCAACATTTAATTTCATTTTTGTTTTATTAATCTTTTCAAAATTATTTTTCTCCATATTTTTATTTTTTTGGTATTTCAAAATGTATCCAACTTTATTGCAATTGTAGCATTTGACCTTACTTTACTTTTTTCTACCTTTGTTTTCTCTGAATATGTATTTTTTTGTTTTATGCCAAAAAATATTGCAAATTTTATAACAACCATAAAATTATCTAGTCCTTCCATTGTTCTAATTGTTTGTGAATTGATTTCTACATTGCCTAGCCTTACGACCAAACTTCTTATAGGTGTAAGTTTTTCTGAAGAAACACATAACATTTTAATTTATTTAGCTCCTACACTCTACTACTTTGTGTCAAAATTTATTTCAGAAAAAGAATAGTTATTGAAAGATGTGCATATTTTTTTTTTAATAGGATTCCTTGCTTGATTTCTTTGACCCTCGCACAAGCTTCTTTCTTTGACATCTGCAGTAGGTGACTTGGTATTTGCATCATATGTTCCATTATGCTTTCCTTTGTGCATAACAATCAAATGGGAATATTATCTAGGTTGAAACCCTAGGGATGATTTTTACTTTCAAATTTTTTTATATGGTCACTACCTCATCATGCATTATTGTGCTCATTTGGAATTTTTCTTCGTAATTTTATGTTTCACAATTTTTTTGAGATATGTCACTTCTTGTTCTAACTTACAGATTCTTGACTTAGGCATTCCCTTTTTATTTTTTTCATCTTTGACTTGTAGCTTCATGTTAGCTATCATATCATTTGTTTGTTTGTTTTTGAAATTCCTATGCATTTTCTTCAATTTCTTTATTTTATCCTTTAATTTCATAATGCATTTGATTGCTCCATTTATATTCTCTTTGAGTTCTTTATTCTCATTTTCTAGATTTCCAAGATCTTCAAGAGATAATTTTAATTTGACATCTTTTCAGGTAGTCTTTCATTTATGGGTTCCTCTAGAGTATCTCTAGGTACCATATGTTCAACCTCTGGAATATCTCCTCAAATATATTAGTATCATTCAAAGGAAATTGCTCTGATACCAATTATGAACCATTTAAATAGTGATAGTGGGGAGGGTGAATCATTATATCCTTTTTGATACCTCTAAACAACCATCAACGTATCATAATTGATAAAATAAAGTATAAAAATAGATTACAAATAAATAACAACACATAATATCAGTGATTACGTAGAAACCACAAGATGGATAAAATCACGAAGGGGATTCCATCTAGATAATTCTACAAAATATGAAATCATGATGTTTACCCAATCCTTAATATTAACCAAAAATAGTAGGTTATATAGTAATCTAATGTCAAAAATAGTCACATAAATTCATCTACTTTATTTTTTGGAAAATAGCATGGTTTTCAAAGGAAGGACTCTAGAGTCATATTGTTACCACCAAATGAAACTAAATGTTTGTACTATTCAGTATAAGTGCTCTTTTTCTTTTTGATCAATAAGGGGCCGAAGTTGAGATTTTATATTATTTAACAGAAAGAAAAAAAATAGTAAAAATAGTAAAGCAAACACATAAGAGTTTCTGGTTCAAAACCTAGTTCAACCGAGAGGACAGTGAATCAATATCCAGAGCAATACTGCTCAACCAAAATTCTAAATTAAAAACAAAGGTATAGTTTACATAGGAAAACCAAAAAAAATCAAAAAGTAGACCCTCAGAGCTAATCCATGTTGCATATCAATCAGAAGGGGAAGTAGTGTTGTTATCCATGCTTGGAGCGGAATTAGATTTGGAGCTTTTCTCTGGGATTGTGTCTCCACTATTTCCCATCAAGTCATCCTCCAGGAACACCTCAACTGATTCAGAGTCTTCCTTTGCAACCTCTTCCATATCTTCTTCATCAACCTCCTCATCGGAAGCCTCCCCCGTAACCTTCTCTGAGTCCTCCTCCTTGTCTTAATCTGAATCGCCACCTGAACCCTCACCCCCAATTTTGGTATCTGAAGACATCGGGCTGCCCAGTCTGTCTAGTTTTTCATCGTATTTGAATTTGTGCACCCATGGAAGATTTTTATAAAACTCATCCCCAAAGGGAACAAAGAGCCCATCTTCAATTCCTAAGAACTTTGACAGAAAGCTGATCCCTTTCTTCATCATTAAGATGTGCAGTTATTTGTCCTCCCAATCCCACCCCCATAGGATATGGAGGTGATGAGGAGGGCCAGCATAGAAGTTCCTCCTAGGACCAGTAGAAAACCCTTGGAATGGTTGTCCAGTAGTTAAATTCGTAGCCCAGTCCCATGGAAAAGGGGTGGTAAGGTCAGCATCTATGTTTTGGAGTACATTATGCAAATCCACAATGAATTTATTGAAGAAAATCTTATCACAGATTTCTTCAGCATGATTATTATGGGTTCCGACAACAAGGAGGCTTGCCAAGAAACCAACACAAATATCTAAGAGCACCCTATATCTATGATTGGTATTTATAAAATTGAAGCCCAGTACCTTTCTTACCATGTGGAAGACTAGAGGGTTCTAGTACATGAAAATTTCTCCAAGGTGATTGTGCGAGATTGGCTCATCGAAGGCCCTTTGCTCAGTAGTCACTCTGAATTTTATCAGGGAGTCCATTATGAGGAAGCTAAAACTACAGTCGAGAAAAAGGCCAGAGTTGATATGCTACAAACTTTCATGATTTACAAAAGCATAGGTGATGGCGTACTTAAGAGAGAAGGTTGAAGAATAATCACTCTCACCTTCACAGTGTACCCTTAGTTGCCTTTCGCATTAAAGGCCTCAATGCAAAAAGTTGCAAGTGGATGAATATAAAACAATCCTACTATTGCAAGTAATATCCTTGTAGAGAGAAATACCTATCATTTCATTTTCATATAGGAGGGAATGTTGCATAAGGAAGTATGAAAATTCATTTCCTGTTAGGTGAAGAGATGTGGTGTAAGAAAAATGTTCCATCTGCATGAAAGAGAGACGAGGAAAATCTTTTTCCATAAATTGAGCTTCAGAGTGGTCAGTTGTGGTTGTCAAGTTGTGTCAAGTCATGTCTTGCAATGAAGAAGTGCGGAGAAAAATTTAGACTTCTGCATGTCATACTTCTAGACGAAACAATGACATTAATGAAATAATTCCAACATAGGTTATACGGATTTCAACTAAAGCAGATAAGGTTTCTAGAGATATGAAACTCTCTTAGGTGCTATGAAGAAATGCTCTAAAGAAGTGAAGGATATAAATAAACTGGTCAAAAGACCCAAGAGCAGCTTTGATATCAACAAAATCAAGTTGGTATGACATGCTATTTTGTAGGTAATTATGAGATAATTCACAATGGATGGTCAATATAAGAGGAGATTTAGTCACCACTTTGTGTTTGTTAATTGCACTAGCATAAAGCATGAAAAATTTATTTCCTTTCTATTTTCATAAATTGATTAATGCTAGCATTAAGGATCATATGAAAAATTACAGAATTTTTTTTTTCAAAATGGGATTTTTTTGTATTTTATCATATTGGATTTGCTTGAGAATGAGAACTAGTTAAATAAATATGGCTAGGAGGAATAAATAGACATGAATTATTTTATTTCAAATCACTTAACAATTTGATTACTCTCTATATATAAGGATGCCTTTTAAGAAAAGAAAATGTGAGAATTAGGAAAAGGTTTCAGAAAGAACTTTACTATATTCTGAGATAATTTTGTAATGGTCAAAAGAGGAATTGATACTTTTTAAGCTTTACACTTACTAGTTGTCGTTAGTTAAATGTTTTTGAAGCCTTTATTCTTTGTACATAACCATTGGTCATGGAATCTTGGGGCAAATATGGAAGGGAAAGAACAATGAGATTATAATGTTGGAATTAAGAGAGGACATTGGGGGAAATGGTTGAAATGATGGAAATATAGGAAACATCCTAATCTACGTATTCATGTGGTGTTTGACCATTACAATTAGTTATACTTCTGAAATGTTGTAGTTCAATGTAGTATCAATTGGAGTTCAAAGAACAAATCCCTCTCGAACATATGAAAATCTCCAGTTACTCAAGTGGTATCCATGAAAAGGATGTATAATCTCTCAAGAAACTTACATTAATAACAAATTTCTCTTATAATAACCAATATAAATAAATCTCCAAAATAGGGCATTACCATAGATCTTGAAATCTCTAATTTACGGAGTCATTGGGAATGCACACTAGAATAAAAACTCAATCAAATAATCTAACAAATTTTATATTCTTCTTCTATTAAAATATGAAGATGAAAAAATACAAAATTAACAAAATACATATTCTAGAAATAAACTATGACTGCAACAAAAAATTTACAAACTGACTTGAAACATTCTTGAGATCCTCCCAAACACCTTGATCTTTACAGAGCTCTCAAAAATATACTCATTGGGAGCTACAGGGAATGTCAGGGGCAATCACTTCTCACTACAAATTCATTGAAACACACATAGTGTTGTTGTAAAGAGTCATAAAATTATCTCTATTGCTGCTAAAAAAACATTCTTCAACATAACAGCTAGAGAAAACATTTTCCCATTTTGTCATATTAAACTTCCCAAAAAATATTTGAAATTAAAACTCACCTACTATATTAAATTCATTTCAATATTGGGGTTTCACTTACACTACACACATCAGGAGCTAGTTGGAGATTGAAATCCCAATGTTGGGAAATTCCTCTGGGCTATATTTACCCACTATTAAGAGATCCCGATAGGTAGGTTAAAACAATAGAGGCTCAGGGAAAACCAACTTTAATTTAAAATTCCAATAGTCCCCCTTTTTCCTGAGCTAAAAACCAAACATAATGCTTGATCCAAATAAACTAAGCCTATATTTCTCTTTAGGCACAAAAAAAAAATCAGTGCCCAATGGCTTGGTGAAATTTTTTGCTAAACTTCTCTTCAGACCTACAAGAATTCATTTTAATTTCACCATTTTCACCTAATTCTTTGATAAAATGATGCCTAATTTGGATATAGTTTTTTCTTTCATGAAAAACAATATTTTTCATCAAATCTATTAAGGAAATATTGTCTTCATAAATTATGTTTCCATCTTCATTTTTGTCCTTTAAATCTGCCAAGATTCTTCTTAGCTAAATATCTTGACATGTTGTATTTCTACTACATAATCGGCCTCTACTGTAGATAGATCTATCATAGTTTTCTTCTTAGAAACCCATGATATTACCCCAAAAATCATATTAAATACACAACTAAAATTTCTCTTCCTATCATCGCAACCTTCTACCTAATCACTATCTGTATAACAAACTAGCACAAAGACATTTTTTGTAGTATACAAAATACTATATCCTTCTATACCATTCAAAAACTTAAGGATTCTCTTATATGTTTTCCAATGACAGTCCTTTGGAGTCTTCATAAATTTAGAAATCATACAAGTACTATATATTTGGCCTAGTTTTCATTAAATACATAAAACATACAACCAAACATTTATACAAGGTCAAATTCATCTTGCTTCTGCAATGGTTTTTGCTAAATTTCAAACCAATGATTTGTTGGTGTTGGTGTAGGCTTGTTTTTCTTTATTCTAAATCTCTCCAAGATATGATTCATATTTTTTCTTGGTGTTGGTGTAGGCTTGTTTTTCTTTATTCTAAATCTCTCCAAGATATGATTTATTATTTTCTTGAGACATAAAAATACCATCACACATTTTTTTAAATTAATTCCTAGAAAATACCTCAAGAGAGCTAGTTTTATCATTTTAAAGCTCTCTTTTCATGGCCACTTTAAAATCATCACTGAGAATCATCATCCCTAGTAAAAGCTAGAATCATCAACATATAAGAAAACCATTAAAATTTTACCATAAGCTACCTTGTTGTAAAGAGTAGGCTCACCATCTCTTTTGCTAAAGACATTTCTCATCAAAGATGAGTCAATCATGTTGTGCCATGCTGGTATAGCTTGTTTAAGTCCACAAAGAGCCTTCTTCATCCTATACACCTTGTTTTATTCACCAAAACCTTCATAACCAAGTGGACGCTCCACATAAACCTCTTCTTGCAACACTCTATTCAAAAAGACAAACTTCACATCCATTTGATTTACCTTTCATTTTTCTTGTGTTGCAATTTCTATGAATAAATGTATGATTTCCATCCTTGCAATAGGGGCATATGTCTCATCATAATCTCTCCCAAACTATTGTTTTTAATCCTTGACCACCAATTGTGCCTTATGCTTATATGTTTTTTTCAACATTGTACTTTGTCTTATAGACCCATTTAACCCTAGAAAATTTATTATTGGAAGGAAAATTAGTTAGGTCCCATGTTCTATTTATTTCTATTGCATATATTTTCTGATGCGTGGCCTTGTATGATTTCCATCCTTGCAATAGGGGCATATGTCTCATCATAATCTCTCCCAAACTATTGTTTTTAATCCTTGACCACCAATTGTGCCTTATGCTTATATGTTTTCTTCAACATTGTACTTTGTCTTATAGACCCATTTAACCCTAGAAACTTTATTATTGGAAGGAAAATTAGTTAGGTCCCATGTTCTATTTATTTCTATTGCATAAACAAATCTGATCACTACAAGAAAATAATGCAAAAATAATGTTCACATCAAACTCATCATCATACCTTTCATCTTGGTAGATCTCCCTTATGTTAGGATTAAGTAATACTGAGAGGGTGGTGAATCAGTATTACAACACTTTCTTAATATATTTAACCAATTCAAACTTAACCAAGAAAGTACTGAATTAATATGAATAAGCACATAAAGTAGTCAATTCATAACACCATAATTTTTTCACAAGGAAAACCTAGGCATGGAAAAACCCTAGTGGGGATGATACCCATAAATGATGCACTAAAAATTATAGTCTTCATGTTAGGAGACCTATCCCTATTAGGGGTATGTAGTGAGAAAACTGCTCTTACAAAGAAAAAACTATTTTTTTACAATGATTTATCAAAATGAACAATATAAGCATCTACTATGATTAAGTAGTCCTATTTATAGCTCGCATCATCTTCTATATAATTATAACATCATAATGCATCTACACATTTCACATATCTCTTTGCATCATAAAACAACTTTAGTTATATACTTGATCTCAAAATGTTTCTTCCAGTCAGCTAACAAGACCATCAAAAAATGTGTCCATCACTTAATCATATAGAAAATAAATAGGCGGAGATCTTGCTTCAACAAAATTTGGGTAGGACCAAATCAAAATGCAAACTAGGAGTTTTGGATTTCTCAAAATACTCCCTTAATCAACGTGATCATTCATCTGCCCTATATCATTGTTGTACTGTCATCACATAACTTCAATAGGCTGTAACTTTGTATACTCAAGTTCAAAAGCCAAGAAACATTAACTGAAGGTGTATTCTATAACATAGTACACTCCTCTAATCTTGCATATCTTATTTTGATGCATACAGTGCTTGTTGATCAAAAATATATGTTTGTACCCCGTTAACTACATCCTGGACCTCGTCATTTTTACAAAATTGAATATCCAAAACTGGATTGTAATCCAAGTGACCATTGCTAATGATTAGTGTTACTATAAATAACAATGTATAATCTATGGTGATCATGCCACTTTCCAACAATCTCCCCCTTTGGCATTGATGGCAACACTTAGTGAATATATTTCATACTCATTACTCAATACAAAACTACATACTAAGTGCATATATTTCATACTCATTACTCCCCATTTGACATCAATGGAAAATGTATACTAAAATAATATCTATATACCTATAAAATTTTTAGAGCTAGTTATCAAAAAATCATCCCATGTGAAGTACATGTTGGAAAGAGGTTTCTAAGACCTTTTCCTCTGTTGCCCATGTCTTTACAAATATTTGACCAACATGAATTAAACAATTTAGACAAAAAGAAGGTACCTTGGTGGCCTTTATTTCTGTAGGCAAGTTTTCATTAAGAGATTTATTTACTTTCTCCATATCTGAAAGGTGTTTTTCTAGAATTGATAGATTCAAAGTGATTAGAATCCTCAACACACCAAATATTTGCAGCACTCTCCTTTTCTTGGTCTCAAGCACACTGATTTTATCTAACAGTCTGGACACTTGCTTATCTAAATCAGCGACATTTTTTTAGGAGGACACAAAACTCTTTACACTTCCATCTAAAGTCCTTTTTTCATTCTCAGTGATGTTATATATATCTTTTAAATGCATAGGTGGATTTATATAGTATTTGTATACCTTTCTTCCATGAATTATACAAGACTTCACTTCAGTAATAATGTTGTCTAGTATATCCAAATCCCAATTTATTAACTTACATTACTCTTCTATCTTATTTTCCATGTAACCTTTATTAATATTGATCAATTTTATTCCAATATTGATCAATTTAATTCCAATAACGAATTCACTTAGGAAAATGAAGTTACAACTTTAACTAGTATAATCGGACAACATAGGACATTGTGAATTGGCATAGTTATAGACCTAGTAGTAAAGTATGTAGCCTTCAGAATAACCTAAAAAATATAGCTTTAAAACATGGAAGGCTCTACGTTATCTATTACTATGTATGTTTCACACTAGATGATGAAAGAATGTTTGAATTTTGATCTATGTGAATTATTAAGATTTCAATTATTGCATAACTTGACGCTGCCCCAAAAAGAAACATATACTTTTCGGATTGGATCCTTAGCTATTTATTTGGTATTCTATGTATGGTAATATCTTCTTTTAAATTATAATTATGTGTGGGAAGAATTTTTGTCTAGAGGAAAATAAGTTTCTCACTACTTAAATAGTTTGGCCAACTAGGACTGTGCATGCAAAAATTAATTTGATAATCTCTAGAATTAAATAACTATTAGATTGAGAATCTTGAAAGACTATGTAGAAATGTACAAAGATATAATAACATTGGTGGACAATTGTCATTGCATCATAAAAACAATTCTACCGAGAAAATATAGACATAAAAAGTTAGGAGATGAAGGAATGTATATTGAATGTAAAAAGAACTACTTAAGTATCCTATAGATTTGACAAAGTAAAAGTTTGGTAACTATTAAGATTTGATTGGAAATATATCATTAGTTGGTTCTTATTTATAAGATTATAATTTAAGAAAGAAAATAATCATGAAAAATATCCTGGATCCCTCCTCCACCATATCAAAAAAGAAGAAGATTGAAAGAAAGAAGGAAATCTTAGTTATCATTGACTTTGATGAACCTAAACAAATTAAAGATTATTTTCAAGAGCAAGAAAAAATTAATGCTACTCAAGAAGAAGAAATACCTAAGGAAGATTAGGATGACTTTGGTGAGACAAATATGAACTAGAGAAGATATTGAAGATTCTTGAAGGTGTTGATGACATAAAAAAAATGGGCAATATTTTATTTTCTATACCTATAAAATGAAAAGAGTAGGAATATAAAAAGATATTATTACCCAAATGCTCTAGAATAAAATTGTTCCTTGTGATATTGTCAACTTAGTTACTGACATTCTATTAGAATATGTGAAAGGACATATGATAAAGTTATCTATTGAAGAAAATATAATAAAGAGTTTGAAGAAAAAGTACCACTTTGTAAGGGAAAGTGGTGCAAAGCACCCTAGGGTTAGCTCAAAACCCTAGCCCCAGCAATTTTGAACAAGTTTTGATATAAGTCTTCCAACGAGAAAGTCATGTTTTTCTTAGTCGCTCAGTCGCAGAGCCAGCAGAGAGCAGAAAGGTAATAAATCGCACGCTCGCGAGCTAGGAAAACAGTTCACTTATTAGTGAGCGAGTGCGCGACGAGGAACTAGTCGCTCAGTCGCAGACGGCTAGTAGAAAAGAACAGTACACGACAATGCAGACAAGGAGCTCATCGCCCAGTCGTGAGTCAATTTGCAGTCAGATGAAATACGGTGTGACAGCGCGACGGTGAAATCAATCGCTCAGTCGCAAAGGCAAATAGTTCAGTCCTGGTGTGCGAGTGAGCGACCCCTTGTGCATCGCAAGGTCGCAGGTGACTCAACGGTTAAGTGAAAAGCATGACGAGTGCACGACGAGCAGTAATCGCTCAGTCACAAGGCAAAGGTCAGCTCGGGAGGAGAAGGTGTGAGTACGCGACATGAGCTAATCGCTCAGTCGCAAAGAAAAGATTAGCTCGGATGAGCTCATCGCTTGATCGTGAAGGAAATGGCATCTCGGGTTATAGCACGGCGAGTGCGCGACTTGAGCTCATCGCTCAGTCATAGAGACATAGCTAGCTCGTGTAGAAGTGCAGCGAGTCTGCGACTAATGTGCGTCGCAGACTCACAGAGCAAGGAGCAGCTCATCGCAGTGCGGGTGTGCGATTTGAGATCATCGCTCGGTCGCGATAGAAATAGTAACTCGGGACAATGCATTGCGGGTGCGCGACATGAGCTCATCTCTCAGTCACAAAGGAAAAGACAGAATAGGTAAATGCATTGCG
>MU219803.1:121896-138838 GCA_018584345.1 Thuja plicata | reverse complement strand
CATATATATATATACATATATATATATATATACATATTTATATATATATATATATATGTATATATATATATGGTATGTAATATGTCAGAAGATCCAAAATTCAAAGTGAAAATAACAAGCAGAGACTTGAAACTGAGAAACTTAAATAAAGTATGATGAATCAAGGTTTTGTATCAACATTAATGAAGGAATACACCACCCAAAAATATGCAAAAGATCAAAGAAACTATCTATCTTTTCTTGAATAGAGTCTAATATAAATGTACAATATCCTTGGGACAAAAAGTTCTGGAACCCCTACAATAGAGAAAAGAAGGCTTTATGTAGAAGGAGGGAACACTAGGAGAGGGTTATTAGACAACTATCCTTCTATTTAATTAATGTATTCCTTCCTTTCGTCGGTTGATCTTCCTCCAAAACATCATCAAAAAGATCTGATTTGATGCATCACCCATCAAGACACAAGAAAAATACCAATCATAATGGTGAAACTGACATGGAAAGGGAAGAAACTCTCCTCAAATAGCTCATAGACCAGGAGCCCATTCCATCACCATGTTGTAATTATTGCATCCAGGACCATAATAATGTCCTCAGCCACTAAATGACACCCTTAACATCAAGCCAAGGACAAAAAGAACCTTAAGCCACTCCCATGCACGTCTGAAACACGCTACCATAGTTGAAGACCCTCAGGAAAGCATTTGAAATTTCATAATTCAGTTACAACAACTATTATTGGCATGGAATCCCCAGCAATGACCCAGATTGAAAACTTTCTCATCTTTAAAACAAGGTCATCAATATGCTTTTAATCACCCAAGTGTCAAGTTAAAAAGGCTGCTTGGGCCCAATCAACTTCCATTGACTTCCACATGGCACCTCCCCATTGGGCCTTAGAACCACCTATCCCTTACCTTTCTACACAGGCACTAAACTCCTCACCACCAACCTAGACACATGGCAAGAGTCTTTCCATCATGCAATACATTTCAATTATGCATCCTTCCTTCACGTGATAGCGAAACTGTTGATTTTGATCTCCTTTTTTACCACCTTCATCCTTTCCGATGCTTCCAAACATCACCCTTTCATTTGATGTACCTTACCGCTCCCATCATTTATCTCTCTGCATATTCTATGTGGCACAACTTGATTTTATCAGACCTTTATCACCTCACCATCCTACTTGGTCCAACAACTTGCAAGTCTGCCACATGTTAGCACCCGCACTATTGTGTGATCTAGCTAGACTTTTCATGACTTTGATCACGCCATAGAGCCCATGTAGACACCTATCACTACATTGACCATGTCACCTAAGCATGGGCCTACAAAATTATCCTCCCTGTTTACCAGCTGGCTACTACTAACCGCAACTTAATGACATATCCTTGAACTACTGGCCAAAAAGGTACACGCCTTTCGATGCTTAACCTCTACAGGCTTGTTTAAAAAAACATTATGTTACTTCACCCCATAACTAATGTGGGATAAAGGAATTAGGGTAGTTCAAAACAAAACACAAACCAATGAGGGCGCTAATGATTTTGACTATTTCCAACACTTTCTGATTGCATAATACCATACAATGGTAGAAAAAATTGATTGCATTGTCCCTCTACAACATTCTTCTGCAAGATAAAGTGAAGAACCCTCTCAAACTAGACAATTTTGTCATTGAAGCTCTACAAAAATTTTGAAAAGGTACTCACATAAATGAGTACTAACACTTTGTATTCAACTAAGTCCTGAATATTGAAAACTGGTGATATTGGCAATTCTAGAGTAGATCTATTTTGTAAGCATTTTCTCCATACTTTGCTAAGATTTTTCATGGACCTGTCTGTTTCATCTGCAAATTTTTATTTAGGCCCTTCTTCAATCTATCTTTATTCAAATTTACCATTACTCAATCCCCCATTTCAAAGTGTAACTCCCTTTTCTTTTCATCGACTTTGGCTTTTAATCTCTGTTTTTCCTATGTGAGTGTCTTCTTGACCTAGTCATGCACTTCTTTCATTGATTAGGTAAATTATTCATAATTTCCCCTCATCCCCTCCATGCTTCCCAAGTCTCTAAGTTCACAAAGTCCTCTAGGGTGAACACCATAAACAACTACAAAAGGACTCTTACAAGTTATCCTATTTACACTTTCATTATAGGAAAACTCTGCCTAAGGTAGGAATTGATCCCACACTTGTCCATATTCATTTGTTTAGTAACTCAGGAGATTCCCTAAGACCCTATTTATGACCTCTATTTTTCCATATATTTGGGGGTGATAAGATGACCCAACTGAAAGGTTAGTTCCTAGCCTCTTCCACAATGTCTTCCACAAATGTCCCATGAATTTGACATCTCTATCTGAGACTATACTAAGAGGAAACCCTTGAATTCTTATAACTTCTATGAAATGATATTGATCTATGTATCTTGCATCATGGGTAGTTTTTCATTGAATGAAAGTTCTCATCTTACTGAACCTATCAACAACTACAAATACACTATCCATTTTAGTGCTTGTCCTAGGTAGCCAAACAATGAATTCCATACTGATACATTGGCCTATTTGGAATGTGTAGTGGTTGATATAAACCAACATTAGAAGTCATACATTTATCTATCTAACACACTATACATTGTTCTACATACTTCCTTATATCATTCTACATCCTAGGCTAGTAGTAGAATCTCTGAACTAAGTCAAGAGTCTTATTTAGACCAAAATGGCCACTAAGACCACCATTGTGCTTTTATTCTATAAGATTCTCTCTCATAGATCCCTTGGGTACACACAACTATCCTCTCCAAAGAAAAAACCCATTTTTCAAATTGTAATCTATAAATTGACCATGAAAGTGATTATTGAACTCCATACATACCTTATAGGCCTTTGAGAAGTCTTCATCTTCCTTGTAAATATCCTTATAGATTTCCGCACCAATACTCTATAAGTTCACCTCTTGAACACTGCGTAGCCTTCAACACAATGCATCAACAACCTTGTTAATCTACCTCTTTTTATGATTTATGGTAAAGGTATAATCTTGCAATAACTCCATCCATTTAATATTCTTGTTTCTTAACTTCCATTGGGTATTTATGTAACTCAGAGCTTTGTTGTCAGTGAATACTACAAACTTTTTGGGTAGGAGATAGTGTCTCCATTTCCTAAGGGCTTGAACTAGTGCATAGAGTTTGAGGTCATAGGAGGAATACCTCTTCTTGGCCACATTTAAGTATCATTGTAAAAATCTGCTACTCTACCCTCTTGGGTTAAAACAACTCTCACTTATATGCTACTGGCATCACACTCTCTGTTAAACAATTTATCAAAAGTTGGCAAC
This sequence comes from Thuja plicata, assembly GCA_018584345.1. NCBI lineage: Eukaryota > Viridiplantae > Streptophyta > Pinopsida > Cupressales > Cupressaceae > Thuja > Thuja plicata. The sequence goes on along the minus strand of MU219803.1, from coordinate 135,488 downwards.
ACCAAAATAGGTTGGGTGGCTGCTTTTTGTTTCAACATCTCAAACCTCTTATTGGCTTCTTCATTCCACCTAAATTTAGTCTTCAACCTACCCTTTATAGTATCTAAAAGTGGAGAACAAATGACACTAAAACCCCTAATGAATTTCCTATAGAATTGGGAAATACCATGAAAACTCCTAACTTTAGTACCAGAAGTGGGAGTAGGCTAGTTGAGTATAGAATCCACCTTTCTATAATCTATTTTTAATTTTACTTGTGAAACCACAAATCCAAGATATACCAATTCTTATTTCAAAAATTGACACTTCTCCAAATTGATAGCTAACTGCTCCTCTTGCAATCTCTTCAATACAATCTCCACATGCTCAAGGTGCTATTCCTTAGTCATGCTGAGGATGAGGATTACATCAAGGTAAACCAAAACAAACACCCCTATGTATTCCTTTAGCACTTCATTTATCTAGGCTTGTTCATTTACTAGGACATGTTGTCCTTTGTTCAACCATGTCACCCTATAAGGATGGTCACGAGATATCTTAGTCACCCCAAGTTTATTGAGTGTGTCCTCAGAGATTATGTTATCAGTTTACCCTAATTCAATTATCACCTTGCACACCTTACCAAGAATCTTACAATTCACCTTGAAAAGTGATCTCCTATGTTTAGGCTCTTCTCTAACAGGTTCCTTAATTCAAACTCTCCTTATCATTAGATTATCCCCACTCTCTGAATTAGGATTAACCTAAGGAGACTTAAAGCTACTCACATATTCTTGCACATAGTTAACTCTTCTCTTTGATTGTGAATATGCTGCTTTTTTTAGAACACCTATATGCAGCAAGCCCAAATTGGTGGCAATTTCAACATTTCATATTTTCAAAAGAGGAAGCTCCTCTGCTAGTACCTCAACCAAATCTTCCCCTACCACCAATATTTGGACCTCTTCCTTATCCATAACTACCTATATTATTGGTTTCAATCCTTTTCTCTATCATTTTTGTCTCCCTTTTGGGTCCTGAGTCACTACCCCTACCACCATAATTACCTCCATGACCTCTTGAGTCGCTACCTATTCCTATGCCTCTACTAGTGGCTCCATACTTCTTCTTTCCCTTCTCTTTAAATTTAAGAGTGAATTGGTAGCAATTATGCACTATGGTAGGTGTTGAGAGAATTATTTCCTCTTGTATGCTCAATTTTAACCCATTTAAGTAACATTCCACTTTTATTCTCTCATCTTTTGTCACCTTGGATCTCAAGCATAACTTATAAAACTCCTATGTATAGGAACTCACCTCTGAATATCTGTATTAGATTCTACTTCTTCTTGTAGAGTTGTATCTCATAATCCTTAGGATTGTAGGTGTCTCTAATCTTTGCAACCATACCTTTCCAAGTGGATATTTAATTATTTCCTTCTTTTAATCTTTCATCCTACACAAACTTCCACCATGTGAGGGCAGTTCCTCTCATTCTAGTTCCATTTTTCCATTGAACAAGGGTGCAAATTCTAGGGAGTTTCCTCACATATCTTCCAAATCTCTAAGTAATGTCTCTTCATTCAAAACAAGATCAGGCTCTGGCACTTCATCCTCTACTTCCACTAACTTTCCTTTTCCTTATGTCTCTTTCACCTTTTCACTCATTGCTTTTGTCTTAGCTTGCACTTCTGTAAGATTAGTTTCAATTTTTCCTATTTGTTATCTTATGATTATACTTTCCTCCTCTTGATCATCAAATTTATTTTCCAACTCTGCATTGGTCACCATTTTTTATTCACCCACTAATTCAAGGTCACTCATATACCTTCCTAGCCCAAATATTTTAGGGCTCTAATACAAATATGATAGGGAGGCTCTTCCACTGAATCAACTTGACTCACTCCTAGGTCTCTCCTCTAGACCTACTAGGGATTCTTCTCCAATACTAACCTAATAGTAGAACATTTTTTTCTCTTTCCCCTAACTCCAAGGGACCCACTACCAACAAAGGGTTTTACACTACTCTAAACCTACAAGGGTAGATTACAAAAAAACCTACACAAGATCTTCACAAACACTTTTTAGGGTAAGACTTGCATTATTTCATTCCTATTGAATCCATTATTTAAGGTTTAGAACCATATTTCACTCTTTCATCCATCGAGTTCCACATTTTAAGGGATATGGCTAATGATTCTTTATAGCCCTTATCAGGCTCCTAAATCCCAATAACTTACGTACTTCACAAACAATCCCCCAAACTAATCATTGATCAAGATACCCTTTTGGAAAATTTGAAAGATTTCTAGGGTTAGAGGATTTCAAAATATTTGTATAGTACTTCAAAACTCCTTTGGATAGAGTCCTTAAAAGAAGGGATAATATGGCTAGTTGGTGAAATTTCAGCAAAAACTTGATGAAATGGATTCATCAATCTCCACCATTATTTCTAGAATCTTCACAACTCTTATAGAACATTCTCCATGCATTGGATCACACTTTCGAATCTAACCCTCCATCCATACTAAGTATGTTATCTTCTTGCTCCTATTCGGGCATTGGCAATCTTGCATCGGGAAAGTGATGGAGAGATATCATGGTACACCAAACATTCTCTTAGGATCTTGTTGATCCATCCAACAATCAGTCAATTCAAGGCAAAACAATTAGCTTCTTCATCAATATAACCAATAACATATGGAACCATGAGAGGTTCCTCAACATCTAATCCTTTGTCCATATCTATATATCAATCCTCAATACAATTCTATTTAATCATTCATCCATTTAATAAGGAGTATGAACTATCTTTCCACCTTAATACACTACATTTGCACTTACTGCACAATAGGAGGGTTTGTTGTCCATAATAATGTTCCTATCCTTTCACATTTTCAACCCTACAAACCAAACACTTATGGAATCCTTCCTTATCTTCCCAATAACAATAAATTGTTAATAAACATATTTTATATCTAGATTACCATTGAATCAAATCCAACTTATGCAAACAACTACTGACTTTGCAGTGATTGTCATTTTCAGATTGTCCTCCATAAATAGTTAGCCATGAACTCAAGATACTTTAAAATGAGAGCACTAGTCCTTCAAGGTCCTTTCACACTTAGGTGTCATGTTAATTCATCCAACTTACCATTCCTTTCCAAAACACATTATTCATTATACCAAGACAATATAGTCACTATAAACAACTTCCTTAGCAACTTCATAAAATTATCATACTGCAGTTCTGATACCCTATATTATGTTATTCACAACTTCTATTTTATCCCTCAAATTAGAAATATCTCTGGCGAATTTTTTAACAAGTACACCTTTGAAACCATATAAAAATAAGAGCACATTCCAACGGTGCATTAATAAGTTATGGCCCTCGGATAGAGACCCATTTTCTATCAACACAAAAACCCAAAAAAATTGTTCTTTATGCCTCTAGGGAATCCAATTTTTTCTCAATACAAAACCATTCATCTCTAAAAAAAATTAATTTAAAATCCATGTGAATATACGTTCCTAACAACCAATATTTATATTTTTTTCATCGGTTAATTCATATTTATTAACAAACCCTTGTTGCTACCCTGCCAATGATGGTTTGAAACCTATTTTCACAAAATATACTGGGTCTCTCTTGATTCTTCATACCAAAAATTATAACATGACTTAAATTTAATTTAATTCATCCCTTTACATTTTAAAATCATCAAATAGTCATTTATATCAATTTTTATATGCATAATAACTCTATAATAGAAAATAACCATGACTAAACTAGAGACAGTTAAAGATTAGAAGAAAACGATTCATTTATTGATTTCATAGGAATAAAAAAACTTTAAAATTTACTTTGGTGGTGTGTCTACATTATTACCCACCCATATTTACTTGGATATATCCTTAGGATGAACCACAAATCTTCATGATTGTTACCAAGAATAGTGACAGTCAGAATTGTAACTGTTGCTCTTATGACAAATTTCCTAAACTTGACACCCTTTTTTTTCAATCTCAAAAAAACATGATTTATAAAGACTCTTTCATATTTCTTGAAATTTACCACCTTCTCAACTACCCTTTAGACCAATTAATTACTCTTAAAAACATTTTTTTTTCATCTTTTTGCAACTTTCACAAAGTTGCATTTTACAACTTTTGGAGCAAATTTTACAATTTCATCCAAATGACCTTATAACTTTGTCAAATATCTCTAAACATGGTCAAATATATTATTAATTAGTTTTTACCAAATTTTTAACCTTTGAAGGGTGTATTTGCATCATTTGACCTATTTGACAAATTTGGCCCACAACTAGGACTTCTAGGGACACTTTTACATCTTTGGCTTTCAAAGTGTTACAATTTTTTTCAAATGGACTAGAAATAACTTTACAAATGAAAATATGAATTAAATGACACATTTCATGATATATGACCTCCTGATCTACCTTTGTACTAGGTGCTCCTGCACCAGGAAGGCATTAAAAATAGGCAACCTCAATTGTAGAACCTATACAAAAGAATAATAATATATAAAAAAATTCACTTGACATCCTCCATGGGTAATAAAGATCCAATGGAGGAAACTTATGATGGAGCCATATTTACAAGACATACTCCTTCACTAGAAGAGAACAGTCCAGTAAGGATTGAATTCAAAATGAAAACTCAAAACTGAACCAACTCCTACGCTAACTACTTACAAAGAAAGGGAAAAATTACATGAAGTTGTAAAATACACAAAACCAGATATTTCAATTGATCTAGAATGCTTTTGAACTAAAATTATAAATACTATGACAGTATAGAGAATTTCTACTCTTCTACTTCTTGAAAATGTAACTAGAAAAGGTCTAACCTTCATACAAGGCCATAAAAGTCCTTAAATAGGTCCCATAAACCCATGACAACTGTTAAAACTGACCCATAACTGCATATAGACAAAAAAAAAAATTGACAAAGTTGTCGAGCAACATTTAAAATGTTGCAAATGTTGCTCAAGCAAGATTTTGCAACATTGACAATTTTTGTACATTCAATTCCTTAACCCCATGAGTGGGTTATAAAAAGTAAAAAAAAATGTGTCCTAAGACTAAAAATGCCCTAATCATGACCTCCTTATGCATTCTAGGTGTCATTTATATCAATTGTCCCATTTTAACCATGATGACATTATGCGGGTCACTTGGATGAGAATTCACTTAACTCAAAAACAACAAAATCAAAACATAACAAACCCATCCTAAACCACCTTATTAATCCCAAGATCATTTCAAGGCCTTTCAAAACAAAAATTTAGGGTCAAATCCCCTAGGTGCTCCTGCACCATTCAAGAATAGGATAGATGATTAGTATGTTTGTACTTCAACACATAAATATTATTTATTGTATAACTTTGGGATAGGATTAAGGTTTGAGACAAATGTGTAATCTCAAGTACACATCAATATTGATTGTATTTTTGTTGACATATGGAAGAAAATGTGATATATATTATGAATGAAATATGTAATGATTTATCCTAGCAGACTTCGTAGTTCTTTATGTTAACTTACACAATTTATGGTTGAAAATAATATATATGAATATATAACACACACACACACATACATATATGCATATATATACCTATACATACATATACATATATATGATGACATTATTTTTCCATTAGTACACTTTGTGAAAAAAATTGACAGAGATCACTGGCAGACTAAAGCATTACCGCCAGACTACAAGCATCACCGACAGATTACAAGCATTACAGGTGAATAGCGAGCATACCTAACAGAACACAAAGGTCAAGGAAAATGCTAAGTATAGAATTCACAAGCATCAGCGGTGACTACAAGCATTACTGGCGACACATTTTTGAGAACTAACCCAATAGGAATAGAAAAGGCATACTTGATGACAAGTTAAGGAAAGGAACACTGGCAACCAAGAAAACCGACTGTCAGAACTGACAGTCAATTAAAGAACTCACAAATTATCGATCTGATTTTTACACGATGGATAAAGCAATGTAATTCTATTTATAGAGTTTTTATTTGTTTTAAATCATAACTTGAGGTTCAAACAAGCTTTATGTAAATGTTTTAAAGCATCCTAATGGATCTAAAACATATCTAACTAAAGATCAAGGTCAAGTTGTAAACCTTGGATCTAGAGTTAACTTGTGATGCATGAATCAAGAATTGAGCCTAATATAGTATAAATAGATGTTCAAACTCAATTGTGAGTTATGAATTCATTTTTGTTGATAGACACGAAGAGCATCTAAGGAGCAGAAGGCAAAATTCATGCAAAGTTCAGAAACAAAATACATCAGTTGTCAAGAACACACAGGCTACCCATGAGCAGATAAAGGTATTATTCAATCATGGAAGGATGATTACTTATATGTATGAAGCTTAATAGGATTTGTTATCAACAATTAAAGATTGCATACATCATCAGATCAAAGACTTATGTAGTTGCATTCTAACAAGTGCATCACATCTAAAATCCTTTTGTAGAAGGTGAACTTAATAGTGCTTTACAAATCTCTTAATAGTGTTGCTAAAGCCTCAAACGAAAAAGATCTTAACAGGTCTCCACTGTAATACTCCTAACAGGGTAGGTCATCAGAAGTGACCAATTGTAAGCCTTAACCGGCCCCTTCTTATCTGGAAATAGTGAAGTCTTGTGGGTAACAATCCCCACCATAGTTTTTACTTCCTAACAGGAGTGTTCTGTGATATCATATCTTGTGTTATGTGTTATATATTTTCATGAATGTTTATGTTATGGGTACATACTAAAATAATTTATGATATTATTGCATATACATAAAGAAAGATGAATAGTTAGATAAGATAATTTACAAACTAATGATTAAGGGTTAATGGGCTAACCAAGAAAAGTTTTACAGGTACTGATTCACCTATCCCCTCTTAGTGCATCATCTCAATATAATTCCAACAATTGGTATCAAAGCTGAGTCTCTTTCTTGAAAATATTAAAGACTCGAGAGGAAAGATCAGGGCAATGGACAAGTTCAGACTGGACATGACTATTGAGAATGAGCAGTTACAGATGCAAATAAACTATGAGCAGTACAAGGAGGCGAGAATAAAACTGAGAGAATTTCTTGATGAAAGAAAGATTATGGCAACCAGGCTGAATGAGAAAGACTACAAAGAATTGGATATAATAGATTACTTTGAAATAGCTGAACCATCAATGAGCAAAGATTCAGACACATCAGATAAAGAAATTAAAAGTCTACAAGAGACCAATCTACATTTGATAGATCAAATCAAGATGCTGCAAATTGGTTAAGAGACTCAAATGGTGAAAATGATTGATGTCATGAATGATGCAACAAAAGCTGAAAATGAAAGAACACTAGCCATTGATGATAGGAGGAAAATAACAGAGAAGCTACAAGAGAAAGAATTAGAGATTCAAAGACTCACTGAGCATCACCATGAGGTTACAAACTAGATAATTCTTATAAGTCAAGAAGCAAACAGATTAAATATAGAACTCATTGAAATAAATTAGATCATAGGTGAGCTAAGAGAAGAGAACAAGAAATTGAAGCATGAAATCAAAGTCCAGAATCAACACAACAAATTGATCAAAAAGTCTGAGGATAGCAACAAAAGGATGGATGATTTTCTTGATGGACAAAGAAGAGTCAACAACTACATAGGATTAGGGTACAAAAAGAATGGTGAATATTCTAATCAACCAGATCAGAGGAATGCTTTCAAAACCCCAAGATCCAAGAATCTATCATGCAATCACGATGGAAAACCAGGCCACACCTCAAACATCTACAGAAGCAAAATGAAATTTTATTGGTAATTGTTATAAATGTCAAAAGAAAGGACACAAGGCACAAAAGTGTAGATCCAAAGAGAAAAACCTATATAGACAAGTACTATCCTACATGCAAGATGAATGGGCATACACATAAGGAATGCTAGAAAAAGAACAAAAAGGCATGGACACCTAAGAAAACTGATAAAAGCTACAAACCAGCAAGAATAGGTAACTCATATGTTTGGGATTATAACACATGGGTAAACTGCACAGCATGTGGAAGGTATGGTCATATTGCTGCCAACTATATGAGAAAATGGACCAGAAGGTCAAGAGGTTGGACCAATCTAGGTATGAAATGTTTACATTGTCATAAGATTGGACATGTGATAAAATATTGCAAAGACCGACTAATACACACAAATACACATCCCAATGGAAATACCATTGATGACATCAAAGAATGAGAAACAAGATGTGGGTAAGAGCCACAAACACTGAAGGTTCTAGAACAAGAAATGCTAATGGTGACACCCCATCTGGATCCAGTGACATCACTACATCTAACTAGATTGCACAAGTAAGTATGGAACTATATTATGAAAATTTACATTATACATCGGTTCCATCATATATAGTTCATATTGTAACATTAGCATGAATAAAGATGCAATATATTTTTATTTTGCTAAACTATTGAAAAGAAACCATTGGTTATTGGGCACAATTTTCATTGGTGAACACATATAGAAAAGTTAGCATTAATTACCAGAATGTATCGCTCATTACACAAGCTAAGTGTAAACTGACGGATATCGGTGAACATTGAATCAACAAAAGTTATCTTCACAACCTCACAGACAATCATCAGTGAAGTCTCCAAAATTACTAGCTACCCTGACGCTTGGCATAAACACCAGAGATGTTATGAATGTCCTTACCGATGAATTCAGTCTTCATAAACTGATGAGTTGGTAAGCATTAATGACAACTTAGGGTACAAAGAGGGTATAAAAGCCCGACGGGTAAACTCATTTTTGCACCCGCAATTTTTGAGCAAAGTAGAGAAAAATAGACCAGATTGATTTGAGAGAAATTTGGAGAGTGACCCAGTAGAAATCATTGTGACACAAAGCATTCACATTCATAGGCAAGCACAAAGAATCTGTAAGTTATCATACTCACCGACCGCACTGTCTTTATTTTTGAAAAGCCCTAAATTTCTGCAACGTGATGGCATCGACTTCTAGGGTTGAGAAAATTAAGGAAGATAAGAACAACCCCTTCAAGCTTGTCAGCAGAGGTGCATGTGTTGAACCTAAATACAAGCTTCACCATGAAATAGCTTCACAACTTGACGATTACGGAGCATTCTCCTGAATCCCACCTAGGGTTTCACTGGTAGAGGACATAAGGTCCTACATTCACTACAAGATCTTGGAGATAGGAGATCTAGACCTAGATAATGCTTATAGGGAATTATGTGATGATGCTAGAAAGCTCAAAGAAGAGCATTAACACTTGGAAGTAAAGGGACTCACAAATGCACTACATTTTCCCAAGGTTTTTAAAATAGAATGGATAAAGATTGTTCTTATAAGAGTGCACAACAAGGCTCTATGGCTAAACAAGCCAAAAGATATAAAAAAGGATGTTATACATGCAGTTACTGATTATCCTACAATCGATAAGCCGCAGGCTCAGAAACACCCATCTCTGGCAGAAGTTGAAAGACTAACTAGTGCAAAATTAGATAAAAGGGCACTGAAGGTCAACACCATTACCGACGTAGAGCTGAGTTTTGGAGCATGTGTTGTTGGATATAAGATATTCCAAGTAATCCGAATGAACATCATATCTAGCACTGCTATGAGCACAACATATAAGATTATCAAACAAGGGAAGAAGATGGATCTTGTAGAGATCCTATTACATCAATTTGAGGAGAACATGTGCACAATAAGGTCTTCATGGACAAACACTTGTAAGTTTGGTTCCCTCATAATGTGCATATTCTTTTATTTTTAAGAATACTTTCCTTCCATTGGAAAAGTTACATGGGACACAAGAAGACCCATTACCATTCAGATAGGTGAATTTATAGAATCACTAGGGATAGATTTTGACAATATTATGCATGAGTATTTCAAAAGCATAAAGGAACTACTGAAAGAAAGAACTAAAATTCCTGAGAAACTAATAGAGGAACACTGTGAATAAGTATGTTTCATGGTAGACACTAATTTCACATACATACAAGCAGTAGTTCCAAGGAAATCATGGCTTTCTAAATTAGAATATGAAATCAAAGTAGGATTAGCCACTAAATGTATTCAGGCATTGTTGAATGAACCTATACACAACAAAAAACTAAGATTTTGTACCTATGAAGAGGCCAAACTGAAGATAAAAACAAATCTTGTTGTCAAGAAGGCTGTAAAATAGTCAAAAAGAATGGTGAAGAATTTGAAAAAGAACTTGAAAATATCTTCTGAAGGAGAAGAAGACGAATAAGGTGAGGAGGAACAACAAGGTAAGGAAGAAATCACTGAGGATTAGCTTCCCATCAGTTACACAATAGAAAAACAAGAATTAGAGGAAGAGAAGTCTGATTCACCACCTCCTCCTCCACCTAAAAAATCTAGAACAAGGAGTCAAACAACACAGGATGCAATTCCTTCTCCCATGGTAAAAAGGAAGGTGTATAAGAGGAAACCTGCACCTCAAAAGGAAAAACAACCAACTAGGGCACCTGCTAAAAGGAGGAAATATGTTCAGACTAATGAGGACTTAGAAGATACAACTATGGATGAACCTGAAACTATAAGACAAGCAAAGGAAATAGAAAAGGTTTCATCACCAACTAAAGACATTGATGAAATATGTAAGTATATTGCTAAAACTGCATTTGTTGGTCATCCTAAGATAAGAAAATGGTTAAGATGGGACACTGTAGAACAGAATAAGATTGAAGATGCAATTATTGCTAAATTGTGCAAATATTATTATGTCCCATTGCAATTCACTGCACGTGATGTTCCACAAGAACTATTAGATAGAATAGCTTCTAGATTCACTTTTTCACTCCATGAGGAAAAGAGGATAAGAGAAAGAGTATTGATCTCTCTTTTAGCTCCTGAATCCATAAAAGAAGAAATCAAAGAATTCATGGAGAAATATACAAAAAGATTCTCACCCAAATTGCGAGCTTATAAATTTCTTAAAGAGAAACTTCTAGATCTAGAACATGACACTCATAAAATATAGAGTGAGATACTCAATCTTGATGAGGAGTGCAGTCCTGAAAAGAACCCTATCAACAAAATAGATAACTCAACAATTGAGTTAGACACTAAAGAGGTATAGAACATAGGCCAAAAACAAACTGATATTATAGATGAGGACTAGTCAAAAGATGGTAAAGATGATCAAGTACCAGCAAGCCCCATCCACATAAAATTGGAGGATGAAGAAGTTACCAAAGAAGAACTATCAATAAAAGGTAACTTAGATGTTGATATAAATGATTATTCATGGCTATACAACATTGTTAATACCATTACAAAAAAGACCCTGCAACAGAGGTTCAAAAATATGAAGACATCAATGCTACAAAGGGTAATACTGATGGACAGGACATAGCTATCGACACTGCAATAGTCAATACACCAAAAAACATGAATATATTAATAGATGTTGTTGATATACAGCCAAGTTATGATAAATCATCTAATAAAGATGATGATGTACCCAAGGATATGGGTACCGATGAAAAAAAAGTTGCATCCAACACTCCCAAGGATACCGATATAGAAATGAAGGATGCAACCGATGATTAGCAAGATGTATCAATAGATCAAAACAAAGAGGCAGATAAAAACACTAATGATACAATGAGAAAGGTTGAAGAGAAAGATAAGAGTGAAGGAGTAAAGAACAATGAAGGTATAAAAGTTAAAGAAGATTCATTTGTTGATACACCCAAGGAAAATGAGGAGATGTCTTCACCAAACTGGTTGGTGGACAGAAAATAGATACAAAAGGATGCCTCATCTTCTCAACACTCACCCACAAATTCAACCCAATCTCATGCCTTGCAAATGGTGGTACATCAATCTACCACCTAGCCAAAGAAAAAGAAGAAGAAAATAGTAAAGAAAGACATATTGGTTGTGACACTAGATGAAGTCATTGAAGTTCCAAACTAGGACATTACCACTTTGGATAGTGACAAACTTCAAGAGTTTGGAGTGCTATGTTAGAGAAAGGCCATTCAGAAGAAAATGATACAAGAACATAGAGAAAAAATAGCACTTGAAAAGGCAAGATATATACTCCAACAACTTGTTCCTAAAGTTAAACTTGAAGAAAATACTACAGTAAAGGAACAAATTGCTATTCTTACCGATGTAATCACAGAGCAAGGTATAGATGCAGAACAAGCAATGGAAGAACAAGCAGAAAAGAAATATCAATTCAAGTTAATTGATAAAATAAGTCAAGAAGTTGCATTGAAAAAGTTACATCTCTCTGAACTCACTGATGAATTAGAGCCAATAATTACTGAAGCAATCACCTTAGTTCAAAAGATGTGCACACTTGAAAAATTTGCAAAAGAGAATAGTGACAAACTAGCCGAAATAGATCATAATGTTACAACCAGTACACAAAGCCTAACCTCACATGCTGACAGCATAAAGGCACATCATGACATGGTCATAGAGGCAAATAGGCTAAGGCCAGAAATATGGGATGCTGAAACACAATTCAGAGGTGAGATTACTGAACTACAGGCACATATTCTGCCCAATCTTACTATTTTACAGTAGCATATTTCTGATGCTAGAAATCTTATAGAAACCCCTGAGATGTTTGTAGTAGACAACATCTATGACATACATGTAAGGATTTCACTAGAGCACATGGCTCTAGAAATGCTGAAGGAGAAATGGGAAAAGATGATGGAGGAGATCAAGTCCTCACATTCCCACCTTTTTGAAAAAATGTAAGTACCTTTGCCTTTAGAATCAAAAAAGGAGGAAAGGAAATGTATATAGTTATGTACAATATATATCAGAAGAAAAATGGGAAAAGAAAAGTACAAAAGGATATGTATATATACTTACACATACTGGCATGTACAGAGGGGGAGTCATTCAAATGACTAAAGAAGAAGTATACATAGCTGTACATACTAATACACTCAGTATGTTGCACATATCATGTTTGTGATACTAATGTCAAAGGGGGAGATTGATGACATTATTTTTCCATTAGTACACTTAGTAAAAAACATTGACAGAGATCACTAGAAGACTAAAGAATTATCGCCAGACTACAATCATCACCGGCAGATTACAAGCATTATCGGCAAACAACGAGCATACCCGACATAACACAAAGGTCAAGAAAAATGCTAACTATAGAATTGACAAGCATCACTGATGACTACAAGCATTACCGATGACATAGTTTTGAGAACTAACCCGACAGGAAAAGAAAAGGCATACCCGATGACAATTTCAATAAAGGAACACCGGCGACCAAGAAAATTGACTATAAGAACCGACAGTCAGTTAAAGAACCCGCAAATTATGGATCTGATTTTTACATGATGGATAAAGAAATGTAATTCTATTTATAGAGTTTTTATTTGTTTTAAATCATAACTTGAGGGTCAAGCAAGCTTTATGTAAATGTTTTAAAGAATCCTAATGAATCTAAAACATATCTAACTAAAGATCAAGGTCAAGTTGTAAACCTTGGATCTAGAGTTAACT
>MU219803.1:107149-120365 GCA_018584345.1 Thuja plicata | reverse complement strand
CCACCCACCCACTCTCACTATTTGAGGTGTTCAACTATGTAGATATAAACACTAAGTAGGTGTAGATCCATAATAGAGAGTATATTAGGCATCAAACACATACACATGATTCTTCCTACTACAACATACCAACGCAAGAGTTGGTAAATAAATCTATCCTTGAACATCCTATCCATATCTTCATGACCATATTAGTAGAGGGTTAACAATCATCAATAACCCTATTTACACTAAAATCCCCTCGAAAGTTCAACTAACTAGATAGGTATTGACCATATTTACTCTAACATCCATCTTAATTGTAACTACTAGAATAATATATTCATGAAAATGAGTCCCAAATACTAGACATGTTGTGTTCTGATGTAAAAGTTTTTGAAAATGAAGTAATGGATAAAACTTAGTCGGAACATAACTCCTCTTTAATGAAAAAAATGATTCAAATTAAATATACAAGTGAAGAAGATAAGCCATAGAAGAAAAGAGTGAAGAGAAACCTAGAAGGACTACTTATATGTGCAATTATAATGAATGTTCTCCAAAGGGAGAACAATGAGAAACCATGTTAACCCCCTCCTGCGCCCTGCATTTAATGTTATTCCTATAGACATTTTAAACTAGACCATCTTGAAGATGATCCGCACCCACTGAAAATTAATACAGATATCTCTAAGATGTATATACTTATTTGATGTTTAGGAAGTACTATATCAATGTCTTTATGGTTTTCACATGATCCAAAGACAAAATTTCATCATTGTAGTTTCTAAATCTGTAGTGTGAAAAACTAGTAGTCATATTTTTTTGCACAGAATTACTCATGCCTTCTATCAATTATTTTGGGATTCATATCTATCAACCAGTATTGAGATTTTAAAGCTTATCATAGAGCTACATTATCCATATTTAAAATACTCAAGGTGTGAAATTTCTCAAAGAAATGACTTAACATAAATGGTCAATGGCATGACATGGGAAACTTATCAATCAACATGATAGCAATGAAGGTATTGAACTCTTTACATGATGACTCATGAAAGTGCTCACAAGAACAACCCAAGATACACCCTTAATTTATAATTAGGTGAATTTCCATTTTTGTCAGTTTACAAATTAGTACCCTTTACAATGTATCAAAGCCTATTGTATAGAGAATCTCAAAACATGAACTTTTGAAAAAAATAATTCTATAATTCCGAATACTGTTTAAATTTTATTTAATAAAATTTTACACTAAATAATCTTTTTAAATTATATTAGCACTAAATGATAAAAAAAATTCTTTATGAAGATATTAAACCTATATGTCCAACAACTAGTGTTGCATTACCGAAGGAAATTTAAGTATTGAGAGGGGAGGGGTGAATCAGTACCAAGAAAAAATTTCAACCTATAATTTGATCATATACCAAACTGAATATATTGCCAGTAATCATAGTGAAGCATATAAACTAAAACATGTAAGCACAACTCATAACACCAAGATTTTTGGTCATGCATAAATCCTTTGTTAGAGGAAAAACTTGTGGTAGGGATGACACCCACAAACATTCACTACTGCAGTAAAAAGTGTGCTCCATTAGAGCTAAACTATTAGATATTTCATATAGATTAACCTTTTAGGAGTATAATAAGACTTATCCAGTTTACCTTGTGAAAGGATTTTACAATCTCTAGTCTAAAAGATATACCATGTTAAAGGATTTACAATATAAAACCTATTAGGGCATACCCAGTAATGAGATTTGTACTACTCCTAATACAAGAAAACTTATTACAAAATGTTTGTGTAAATGCATCAATCAAGTGGTGTTCAGTCTTTTTATACTCACTAACTTTACTACCTCAAACAGTAGTTGGTAGCTCAATAAATTAAGCTTTTCTTTACTTTGCATATATCTCCTTCACTTTTTAGCTCCACTTCATATGCATCCTCTTATCATCTTCTGTATTCTATTTCTCTAATATTTTATGTGACTTCCAAGTAGTTAATAAAGATCTAGGGCTTCCTACCTCAACAATGGAAATTAAGTGGTGCAATATTGGTTACACTTCCAATGCATGAATCCTTCTTTATTTTTCATTGGTGAATCTGCCTTGTGATCATGTAAAATTAGATTTTTGTAATCCCAATGTTCTAGCTAATGCTCACCTTTGATTCTATAAAAATATCTAGTGCTTGGTGTCTAGATTCAATGTATGTGCATTGAATAGTTATGTCGCCTTTGTTAAACTTGGTAACATGCTTTGTTCTTTCTCAGTGACATAGTGTGCTCGGTTCGGTAACTATCACTACTTGGTGTCTTACTCACTTGATAATTGAATTACTTGATACCTATCTTTTCTTGGTGCATGTCTCTACTCGGTGCATTACTGCATTTCTTTATAGACTGTCTTTTTTCCTTTTGTGACTGACTTTTATGAACAATATTGATAGAAGAGACCCCAAGGTGTGCTTACACAATACTATAGATAGGACCTAGCTTTCCCTAGTCCACTTAGAATCCCAATTTCCCTTTAGGGCCACACTAGCCTTAAGCAACTAAGACTAAGACTACTCCCAACTCTTTTGTAAGAGTTACAACTATTGTGTTTCACCTTAAAGGACATTCACCATTAGTTTTGTCTCAATGCTTCTTATTGGCTTTGAATAATTCCAGTCCAAAATCCCTCATAACACCTCCACACATGCTACAAGGGCCTTGTACACTCTTTTTATGTTCATTCTGCATCCATACATTCCAAATTCCATAGGTATTCACTCCCAATTTAGTCGAGTTCCAAAATTGCACCCAAAATGACCCTATTAGGCCTAAAGGACCAATTAGCCCTATCCAGAGATTTTTTCAAGATTTACACTTAAAACTTCCACACAACCACTAAAACCAATCAAGGATATATATACAATTTTGGGAAACCATTTTTTTTTAAGGTCTAGGGTCCCCATGTCTTCCGTACACCTCTGTCCTAAAATGTAGGGCTATTAGGTTATTTTGGCTCCTCACAAGCACTTCTCTGATTTTTATAGAAAAAACAATCCAAATGGATTGGGTGGGTTCTGAAATAGTTACTAGGTATCTATGAGTCCCTAAAGATATTGAGACCACATTTTTTTTAGGATTCCCATGCACACCCTTGTTTTTGGATTCTTGTTTTCACCTGCCATACACCTAACCAGATTGTCCTAGCTCGCCTAGGGAATGACTTCAAAATTAGAAAATCTACTCCTCTGACCTCCTACCTGCATATGTACACTTTAAAAAGGATCCCCTAAATCATTCATTCATCCTTTTGAATTTTCTACCAATGTATTTCATGGGGAACCCATAAAATCAAAATCTCCCTAAACTAGACCAGCACACTACCTAGTTCTTAAACACTTTCCTACACCTATCAAATCAAATCTAAAATACTTGCACTCTGAATGATAAAGTTTTAAATAATTCTCTACTATATGAATCCACACTTATATCAGATATTTCAATCCATTAAAACACAAATAACTCTCAAACAAGTCGATTGTACTTTATTTTCACAAAAAACTTGCTCTACTGCTCTCAAAAACTTGCATACATCAACTCTACCTCGGGAAACAAGACATAGAGTGTCTAAAGATACTTCCTTGAACATTTTAGTCCACTATCATTGAATTCCACTGCTACAATGGAGGGAATCCAATGTTGTCGAGTTATATGCAACATTTGTAAAAAGTTGTAAATGTTTTCATGACAACTTTTAGCATCTTTTTCATTTATGATGCAAAGTACATTTTAGGGCCTCTAACCTATTTAGTTCAATGAAATAACATCATTGATGCCTCCTTAAGAATATTTATTCCCATACATAGGTCTTGGACACATTTATACCTCATTTCCCAACATTACACCAAACTAAGGACTAAATAACTAAAAGCAAATAACAAAGACTAAGATGAAATTAGCACTAACCACTAATCCATCTAGTCACACACAACAACAAGAACTTCTAAGTTCTTAAGAAAACACACATTGACTTGGCTAGATTTAGTTAAAATCTAAAATTAACTAGGGCCTTAAGGATAGCCTAGGTGATCCTATACCATTGTCCCCTAATGAAAAGCTTTCAATCCACCCTTGGATTGAGTAAGTTGAGATCAATGCCCAAATTTTTAAACTTAGTCTCCTTGATCCACACTACATCTGTATCTAGTTGTCCTTGACACTTAACTAAGTGTTCTTGGTACTCCTTCTTTCTGGTCTTCTTGTAGACTCTAGAATCCATAATTTGTTCTTCTTTCTTGATTGGTGTGGACGAAAAATATAGTTCTTCCACCTCTTGTATAACTTCAATCAAACTTTGATCTGCATCTAGGATTGGGCCTTTGTGTAGAACCAGGTATGCAACATTAAATACTAGTTATAAACCCATGTCCTCTTGAAGTTCTTCCTTGTAAGCATTGGCTCCATATTTTTCCAGTATAACACATGGGCCAATTATTTGCATTTGAAGTTTATGTGATGTTCATTTATGAATTCTTTCCTTGGTGAGGTGAATCATTACTAGATCTCCTACTTTGAATTGTACATCTCTTCTTCTCTCATCCACTTTAGTCTTGATCTTCTCTATATTATCAATGAGTGTCTTCCTAACTGTCTCATGAACTTCTTGCATAGAATGTGCAAAATCATCAGCATAGCCACTCCCCTTGGCTCCATCATTCAGATCTTTGAGCTCATATCTATTCCTCTTGGATGAAGGCCATATACTATCTCAAAAGGACTCTTTCTAGTAGTTTTATTCACTATGTCATTGTAGGCATATTCTGCTTGCCCAATGAGTTGGTCCCAAAATTGACCATACTCTTTTGTTAAAAATGTTAGGATATTTCCAAGACTCTTATTTACTACCTCTATTTGACAATCAGACTGAGGATGGTAGGCAGATCCAAATGAGAAGTTAGTTCCAAGTTTTTGCCATAGAGTCTTCCAAAAATCACTCATGAACTTAGTGCCTCTGTCAGACAATATACTCATTAGTAACCCATGAATTCTATCAACCACCTTGAAGAAATGGAAGCTATCTAACTAGCATCATTTGTTTTCTTGCAAGGTAGAAAGTGGGCCATTTTACTAATTATGTCCACAATAACATATATGTTATCCATTCCATGTTTTTTTTTGGGTAAACCAACTACAAAATCCATGCTCATACATTCCCATGGTCTGGTTGGAATGGGAAAAGGTTGGTATAGGCCAACATTAGTAGATGTTCCTTTGGCCTTCTGACAAATAACACAGCTTTCTACATATCTCTTAACATCAAAATTCATCTTGGGCTAGAAGTAGAATCTTTGGACTAATTCATGAGTTTTATTAACATCAAAATGGCCACTAAGTGCACCATTATGTTTCTCATGTATTAGATTCTCCCTAATAGACCCCTAGGGACACACAATTGACTCCCTTTCAACAAAAGACCAATATGTAAAGTATACTTAGAGTATTGACTATGAAAGTGATTTTAATACTCTTGGCATACCTTGTAAATGTTTGCAAAATTTTCATCTTCAACATATGGGTATTTGAATTTATCTATTCCCATACTCTATAGTTGAATTTATTGGATAGTCAATGCTCTTCTGCTTAAAGAATCTGCAACCTTATTCTGTAAGGCCTTCTTGTTATTGATGTTGAAAGTGTAAGCTTGTAGGTACTCATCCCACTTCATATGCATGTGACTCAATTTATCTTGTGAGCTCAAGAAGATCAATACTTGACTGTCTTAATAGACTATGAACTCCTTTGGAAGCAGGTAATGCCTCCATTTTGTCACTGACTGGACTAGAGCATACATCTCTAGTTCATAAGAAGAATATTTCTTCTTAGATTCACTTAGTTTCTCAGAGTGGAAGGCCACTGGTCTTCCCTCTTGGCTCAGGACTATACCAATGGCTACATTTTTGGCATCACATTCCATTGTAAATAGCTTTTCAAAGATTGGAAAAACCAAAATTGGTTGGGTTGCAATATTCTTTTTGAGTAGCTATAAATAATGGTTAGCTTGTTCATTCCAAATTAACTTAGTCTTCATGCCTCATTTAATAGTGTCTAACATAGGAGCACAAATTGTACTAAATTGCTTAATAAACTTTCTATAATATTGTACTAAGCCATGAAAAATTCTTACCTTAGTGCTCGTTCTTGGAGTAGGCCAGTTGATTATGGCCTTTACTTTGCTAAGATCCATCTTTAAGTTACCTTGAGATAGCACAAATCAAAGGTAGACTATTTCTTGTTTGATGAATTCACACTTTTACAAGTTGATCATCAACTTCTCCTCATTTAACTTTTGGAAAACCATTTCTAGGTGCTTGAGGTGCTCTTCCCTTGTTTTACTATAGATGATTATATCATCCAAGTAGACCACCACAAATTTACCAATATAATCTTTAGAAATTCATTCATCAACCTCATGAAAGTCGATGGAGTATTGGATAGGCCAAATGGTGTAGGAGCACACCTAAATCAAACACCTAGCTCCTTTTTTTTAGAATGTACTGACTCTATCCAAGTTAGGAGAGTGTGTGTAGACCTTAGAAGGTCATTTGTTTTATTTCCCTAAGATGGATATGACTAGGTCAATCCATGTCTAGATAGGTTTCTTAGTTGGTTTCCTTTAGTTTTGTGTGTGTGTGTGTGTGTGTGTGTGTGTGCGTGTGCATGTGCGTGTGTGTGTGTGTGTGTGTGTGTGTGTGAGGTAGTTAGTAAGCCTTTGGAAATCCAACCAAGGCATCAGGAACCTTGGATAAGCTTCTTGGTATCACTGGCACTTGGCCTACACTGGTGCCTAGTAGCTTGGCCTACTTTACCTAGTAGCTATGCCTAAATTTCCTAGTAGCTTGGCCTACATTTCCTAGTAGCTCGGCCTACATTTCCTAGTAGCTTGGCCTACATTGACTAGCAGCTCAGCCTACATTTCCTAGTTGCTCGGCCTACATTGCCTAGTACCTCGGCCTACATTGCCTACCAGCTTGGCCTACATTGCCAAGTAGCTCAGCCTACATTGCCTAGCAGCTCGGCCTACACTGCCCAGCAGCTTGACCTACATTTGCACCTAGAAGCTCGGCCTACATTGGTGCCTAGCAGCTCGGCCAACAATGGAGCTCGGCTTTCTTTACTATTGCTCGGCAATATTTAGTTGTAACGACCCGTGAAGAGTAGATCTTGTCTTTTATGGACATTATGGTTAGTGTAATGGTTCCTAAAGAGATTCTTGCAAATGAGTGGACCGTTAGGGTTGTTTCTTATGAGAGGTTGGTTACTAATAACATCAAAAGCCTTCATTTTAGAGATCTAGAAGAGAGAGATTGTATAAGAAGAGAAGCTACAAGAAAGTTAGGGATTTGCAGATTACTGTACCATTTTATTTTTTTTCCAGTAATGAGAAGTTGCAGATTGTGTGTTTAGTAGATATCAAGTCTCTTTGTGGTTCATTTTGCATGCAAGTAGATTAGTTACCTTATTTTCTATTTTTCAAGTTATTAGTTCTTCACGCGTTCTAGGTTGTAAATAGTAATGGCCCCTCAAGATTCCTGAATCCATGGTGAGAGTCGTGTGTTGGGATGGAACTTGAGAGGAGCCCTTCTATATAGTTTTCTTTTTGTTTTCTATAGGAGAAGAAACAAGAAAGAGTCTAGAGATCTTACCCTAGGTGAGCTTGGTAATAGTCTGACTAGGGAAGAGAATGAAAGTAATGTTCAGAAAACATTGAATAAGCAAGTATAATGAATCTATTTGTGTAGGTTCAGCAAGAAGAAGATGAAAAAAAATTTATGGGGGACTGAGTCTTGAATGTGAGGTAAATTTGAGAGTGACTTACCTCAGTTTAGGGTTGTGAGCACCCTAAGAGATCTAGAAGAAAGATTTCAGAATAGAGCCAAGCTGGTTCTATAGTAGCAACAAGACTTTTGTCCACATCAGATTGGTATCAGAGCCTAAATTGATTGGGCTTGTGGTAAATGTTCCAGCTAGCAGTATCAGTAGGTGAAAACAAGATGGTCACCAATAGAGAGCTTGCAAAGGAAGTAGATGAGCAGAAGAGAGTGATAGAGGATCAAAGGGAAAGGAGTAGACTCCTTGAAGAAGCCCTGGATGAGATGAAGGTAAAACTTGAAGAAGTTGTAGATGCAACTAAAAGAAAAGATGGAGATGAAGTCAGCAGTAGCAGAGGGAAGAAGAAAGTTGATGAAGAGGACTTAATACCTGAACCAGACCCTCCAATGAGTGAGGAGCCATTTCTAAAAGCTCTTAAAGACCTAGGAGGAAATAGTCTTGAAGGAATTCCATTCTTTAATGGAAAAATGGACAGTGAACTAGTTGTGGAATGGATAGAAGGTATTGAGAATCATTTTGAATGTGAGGGAATAACTGAAGCAGAGAAGGTAAAAGTTTCAAAGTCAAGGCTAAGAGGCTGAACATTAACATGGTGGAAATACCACAAAGAAGAGAGGGAAAAGATGGGTAAGAATCCAATTTCAAATTGGAAGGCAATGTTAAAAAAGGTAAAGGAGCAATAACTACCTAAAGATTATGAAATCTAGTTACACAAGAAGAGACAGAGTTTGAAAAAAAAATATTTGGATGTGGCTATGTACACTAAAGAATTCTAGAAGTTGTGCTTAAGGTCAAGAGTCCAAGAGGATGAGACTATCAAGGTGGATATGTATCTTGGAGGTCTAAAATGGAATATCTAAGAGGAAATTAGTTTGGGGACTCCCACAACCATCCATAAGCATTTCCAACTTGAATTGAAAGTTGAAGAGAAGAACAAAAAGAAATCAAAATCAAACTTCAAAGGAAGAGGAAGGGGTAGAGAAGGAAGAGGAAAAGGAGGCTATGGTGGAAGAGGGTAAGATTGAAGGCAGAAAAATGAGAACAAGCTCAGTGAAAATTTGGAAGGAAGCTCAAATAGAGGAGGTTTCAATAGAGGTAGAGGCTCTAACACTAGTTGGAGAGGAAGGAGCAACAACAATCAAGGAAGAGGAGAATCCTACTTTACCACCATGAAGTTCTATCATTGCAATCAGCTAGGGCATCCTGCCTATAGGTGTCCTGAAAAAGGTTCTCCTTCTCATGGAGGTGGAAAGAGAGTTAACTATGTCCAAGAAGAATTAATTTGCAGCAACAAGCCATCTTAGGTACCATTGGAATCAGAAGAAGGTGAGAACCTCATGATAAAGAGGACCTTAATTAGAGAGCCAAGCAAAGATGACCCAAGCCAAAGGAGAGCACTCTTTAGAGTGAAGTGCAAGATCACAGGGAAGGTGTGTAGAGTCATTATTGATTCAGGCTTAACTGATAATATCATTAGTGAAGAGGCTGATGACATGTAACTGATTAAATGGTTCACTATATTAAGTTCAAGATGATGCAAGACATTAAATCGGTTAATGGTTTGTATTGTCATTGATGTCAACTTGATATCATCTGTATGGTCATACACATAATGCCAAAGACTTTAGAGAATCAATGGAATAGGGGTTATGCTTTCAGTAATGCATAGAAGTCAAGTATTCACTAAGTGACAGAATACACCGGTGAAGTATACACCATCGGTAAAGATAGAGATAAAAGTCATAGTGATGCATGATGAGAAGAAGACAGTATTTCTCGACAAACCAGAATCAAAGGATGCCCAATGAGCTAAAAATAGTTTTTCCTGATGAGAAAAATCCAATGATGCCCGACAGATGGAGATCCAGAAGCTAACTGAAGCAACATCGATGGAACTTGTAGTTGTCACTGGAGATGAACTATAAAATTGACCAACAGAACAGAGAGATCAGAAAATGACAAAATATCTAACTAGAAGAGCTAAAAGATAGACTTAACTGGTTGTTTTATTTGTTTTATTTGACCATAGTTAGTAAGTGATTTGTATAGTTGGAAAGAAGATAACTACGAGATAAATTAGGAGTTAAAGCCATAAATCAATTTGGCTAGATTGTTTTTCACACCAAGAATCAAGAACCAAGAATTAAGGAATGTCATGTCTATTTAAGAGACAAGCATTTTTCATTCTCTGTGTGGTCAATAATCAATCAGATACACGGGGGAGTGAACTGATAGAAGATGCTAAAGATAAACTGATGAAGGATTAACTTCATGCAGTCCTGATTAATCAAGCTGAGGGAGAGCTAAAGAATTCTGCAGACACCGACAGATAGAAAAGAATAGCATCACAGAGAAGAAAGAGTTAAGTACAAAGGAATTGCATTGATACATTGATCAGAAAGATATTGTAAGTAAATAGATCTGAAAATTTGCAATTCAGTTGCATTAGAAATAGGTCATTTTATTTCAGTTTAACCATTGAAGCATTAAGTCGCTTAATAGAGAAGGACTTAACAGTCTTTGTAATTGAGGTATATCCTAACAGATTACTAGAAGATTGACTCATGATATTAGCACTAGTCTTACCTAAAGCCTATTGACAGTCTAAGAAGCAGGCTGATTCAAGGATGGTAGTAAGATTTGCATAAAGCCTTTTGATAGTCATGAGACTGATTTAAGGATGGTAGCGTAGATGCCAGATACTAAGTGACAACCTATGTATTGAAAATGTTCTAACAAGGTCACACTTAATAGTGTGTGTGTAACCTTTAACAGGTTTGGCTCCTAACAGGACTCACTTTAGAAGAGTGAAAATTTGGGGTACCGGTCCCAGTGGTTTTTCCCTTAATAGGGTTTCCACGTTAAAATCCTTGTGTTATGTCTGTATGGTTCATTAGTTTATTGTTTTACATTCTACATATGCATTTATGGATTGACTAGTATACTCTACATATTTACTGAGTATCGGTAAATATAGTTTACTGCTTATCAGTTATCAAGGAGAATAAGGAAAGACAAGGTAAACCGACAGACAGTTATTTGTTTTAAGTATTTCAAAGGCATGCATCTTGTTGGGACTTAATAATTTGAGAAATACTGATTGGTGGATTAAAGTTTAAATTGGATAAATTTATGAGGACATTGATTCACCCCCCCTCTTAGTTATTACTAACAATTGGTATCAGAGCATGTGTTCTTAGAAGGAAGGTTTCAAGACCTATGTAAAGATCACAAGATGAACAGACGAGATGTGCCAATGTTAAACAAGGACAAATTTACTTCATGGAAAAGCAGGATAAAGCTTCACTTATCTGGTATTGGTAATGATATTACTCAATACTTAGAAACTGAATATGTGTTTCCTATAGGACCATTTATAGTTGTTAAATTGAGAGTAAAGAATGAACATAACTGCATGGTTATAGAACTTTCAGCCTCACTCTCTGATGCTAAATTTGAGGATGTCAAAGATTGCAAAAATCCAAAGACAATGTGGGACAAGTTGAAACTTGTACATGGTGGTGATGCAAATGTTCTGAGAGCCAAGGTAGAAAGCCTTAGAGGAAAGTTTGATGATCTTAGAATGAAAGAAGGTGAAAATATCACATAGTACAACACAAGAATAAAAGAAGTAGTCAATGTTATATGAGGTGTTGGAGGTACACTTGAAGAGGAGACAGTGGTAAGTAAAATCCTAAGAACCTTATTGCCCATATATGCTATTAGAGTCTCTTCTATTCAACAAATGAGAGCAGTAGAAAATAATAGAGTCACTCTTGATAGCCTGATTGGTAGACTAATTTCATTTGAGATGAATAACTTTGATAATAGTGTCTTACCAAGCTTAGAGTTTGCATTCAAGTCTTCTGTGAGAATAAGAAAATCTAGTCAGAGACACTCATCTAGAAGAGATAGTGAAAGCAAAAGTGAAGGAGAAGATCTAGATGAAATTGAAGCAATCATGGCAAGAAGAATGCTAAGAGGCAAAGGTAAATACAGAGGTAAGTTACCACTTGTATGTTTTAATTGAAAAGAGATTGGACTCTTTTCTGCAAGATGTCCTAAAAGAAAAGATGATAGAGGTGATAAAAGATCTTTTGAGAAGAAAGCTGACAGAGGTGATAACAAAGATTACAAAGTTTACTGATGATCAGAAAAAAGTGATACCCGAGATTACAAGGACAAAAGGTAAGAAGGCTAGCTATCTAGCTGCTTACAAAGATAAAGATACTAACATTGAACAGGATGATGATGTTGAGACAGTGTTTGTAGCTGTGAAGGATGATTCAGATGAAGATGAAAGGTATGAAGAAATGACACTCATATCTAAGATTAGTAAAAATGATATCTGGATTATAGATAGTGGCTACACTCACCATATGACCGATGACAAAGAAAATTTTAACACTTTTGAATACTATAAAGGTGGTACAGTAAGAATGGGAAATGATTCTCCTTGTCAAATTGAAGGTAAAGGAATAATAATGATGAATAACCTGATTAAATGTCAAAATGCTTATTGGGTAAAAGGATTGAATTATAATTTGTTGACTATTTCTCAGCTGAAAAATTTAGGTCATAAAGTAGCATTTGAGAACGAGAAGGCCAATATCTTCAATGAATCAGGAACACTGATTGGTACCGGTGAACAAACCAAAGTTAATTTATTCTATCTGAATGATACTAACCCCACTTTCTTGATGACTAGAAGTGAAGACATATGGCTATGGCACAAAAGGTTGTGTCATGTGAACTTTGACAACATGATGAAGATAAGCAAGAAAAGAAGTGTAAGAGGCTTATCGACGATGACAAAGCCATACAACATCATGTGTAAAAATTATCAAAAAGGTAAAATGAAAAAGTCTAGTTTCAAAAGAAAAACCCATACATCTTATGATATTCTAGAAATAGTCCATACTTATTTATGTGGACCTATGAGGACAAAGAGCTATTATGGAGATAGCTATTTTATTCTCTTTGTTGATGATTACTCTAGAATGATGATAGTCATATTTTTGAAATAAAAATTTGAAGCATTTAAGATGTTTAAAAGGTATAAGGCTATGGTAGAAAAACAAAGTGGTAAGGATCTGAAATTTTTGAGATCAGATAGAGGAGGAGAATTTATATTAGATGAGTTCACTAATTTCTGTAATGAGCATGGTATAAAAAGACAAGTTTCTGCACCAAGAACACCACAACAAACTGGGATTGTTGAGAGAAGGAATAGATCAATAGTTGATTGTGCAAGAAAACTGATGATAGAGAAGGACATCACTCAGATCTTCTGGAGGGAAGCTATTAGCACTGCTGTCTACACACTTAACAGAGTACAATTAAGA
>MU219803.1:93611-107099 GCA_018584345.1 Thuja plicata | reverse complement strand
GGTATTTTTCTGGGATATTCTACCAAAAGAAAAGCTTTTAAATGTCTAATCAAGGCTTCTAACAAAATAGTTGAAAGTGCAAATGTAAAGATTGATGAATTTGCAGAAAAGAATGAGCTGGAAAGAAAAAAATAAATAAAAGACTACAACAAGTTTTTATATTGTGAAAAACCCATAACTCTACCCGAGCAACAATGCTTAAATCCAGAAGAACAGAATGTTGCAACCGACGGTTAGAATGTTGTTACCCATGGTCAGGATAATGGTCAAGATAATGAGCAAGGTAATGAAGATCAAGCTGATATGAAAAGAGTTGTACCTGAACTTGCAAGATATGTAAGAAGGAACCATCTAGGGAACTAGACCATAGGAGATAAGAAAGCTGGTACAAGAACAAGAAGTAAGTCTTTAAACTCAAATTGCTTAATTTGTAAGTTTGAACCAAAATCTGTCAATACTGCACTAGAAAATGAAGAATGGATAAGTGCTATGAATGATGAGATTGAATAGATTGAGAAGAACAAGACATGGTCACTTGTGCCAAGACCAAATGACAAGAATTTCATCGGTACAAAATAGATATTCAGGAACAAACTGAATGAGAATGGAGAAGTCACAAGGAATAAAGAAAGAATAGTATGCAAGGGGTATGCACAAGAGGAAGGTATAGACAATGGAGAAACCTTTGCACCCATTGCTAAGCTAGAAGGAGTAAGAATTCTACTTCCTTATGCTACATACAAATGATTCAAGGTATATCAAATGGATGTCAAGTCAACATTCCTAAATGGAATACTTGAAGAAGAGGTATACATTGAGCAACCAAAAGGGTTTATAGATCCAGACAAAAGGAACATGGTATGTAGACTTCACAAAGCCTTATATGGATTAAAAAAAGCTCCTAGATCCTGGTATGAAGGACTTGATTCCTATCTAATGAGTATTGGATTCATAAGGACTAGTGAGAACAGTAATCTTTATTTGAAAGAAGACACTAATGCTAACACTTTGATTGCTGAAATATTTGTTGATGAGATCATATTTGGAGGCAATGATATGCTATGCTAATAATTTTCTAATGAGATGAGAAAGGAATTTGAGATGTCTATGTTTGGAGAGATCAAGTTCTTTCTTGGTCTGCAGATCATTCAAAAAAGTGAAGGTATTTTCATTACACAGTCCAAATACATCAAAGAAGTTCTAAAAATATTCAAGATGGAAGATTCCAAACCTGTTGGAACACCGATGTCTATTGGATGCAAATTAACAAATGAAGACAAGACAACAGAGGTAAATCATACTCTATACAAATCTATGATAGGAAAACTCATGTATGTTGTACACACTAGACCAGATATTGCACATGCAGTAGGAATTGTTGCTAGATTTTCTGCTAACCCCAGGGAATCACATATAACTATTGTGAAGAGAATTCTAAGATATCTGAAGAATACTAAGGAATTTGGCTTATGGTATAGAAGAGAAGGAAAATTTGAACTAAAAGTGTTTACTGACGCTGACTGGACTGGAAATCTTGATGACCGGAAGAGCACAACTGGACGAGCATTCTTTATGGGTGACAGACTTGTCACATGGATTAGCAAGAAGAAAGGATGCATCTCTTAGTCTACTGTAGAAGTAGAATATGTTGCTACTACTACAAACTACTCAAATATTGCATGGATCAAACAGCTGCTAGAAGGTATGCATATGAAGATCAAAGAACCGGTAGTTATATATTGTGATAACACTAGTGCAATAAATATTTCAAAGAATCCAATCATGCATGCAAAGAATAAACACATTTCCATCAAGTATCATTACTTAAGAGAACAAGTTCAAGAGAAAGAAGTAATACTTGAATATGTGCAATCAAAACAACAATTGGCTGATATCTTCACCAAGCCACTACCTAAAGATACATTTAAGTACCTGAGAAAAAGACTAGGGGTAAACCCCATGTCTAATAGTCAGTAAAAGGATTGAACACTGCATCAACCATATATTATTAGCATATTAGACATGATTGATGTAAGCAAAAGCTAAACTTCAAATGTTACATCTATATACAAAAAGGTATATATCAGAACCAAGTACTAAGAGAAGATTGTTATATTGATAATGGATAAGGGAAATTTAGGGAATATATTATGGAAACAAGAAATTGGTTGACAAAGTGTCAGATATTTTGTAAAATATTTGTTTGCCATTGTTGTCAAAGGGAGAGAATGTTTCCATATTATCATCAGAAATTATTCATTATCAGATTACTCCAAAAAGGGAGAGATCATATCCAAAGAGAGAATTGATATAAATTGCAAACAAAAGACAAAGATATCAAAGAAGCAGAATAGTCAAAAAGGACACAACACTTTAGAAGAAGAAAAAGGAAAGTTGTAAGAATCAAATCTAAGCTTACACAGAGCTTACCGACAATCATATATTTTATAATTTATCAAAACAAACTGTTTGGTAATTTGATGAATCTCAACAATTGTATTTCATATTGTATTAGCAATAGTATAGTATGATAATATAGTATGTTTCCATCAATGCCAAAGGGAGAGATTGATGACATATAACTGATTAAATGGTTCACTATATTAAGTTGAAGATGATGCAAGACATTAAATCAGTTAACGGTTTGTATTGTCATTGATGTCAACTTGATATCATTTGTATGGTCATACACATAATGCCAAAGACTTCAGAGAATCAATGGAATAGAGGTTATGCTTTCAGCAATGCATAAAAGTCAAGTATTCACTAAGTGACAGAATACAGCGGTGGAGTGCACACCATCGATAAAGACAAAGATAAAAGTCACAGTGATGCCCGACGAGCAGAAGATAGTATTGCCTGATGAAGCAGAATCAAAGGATGCTTGACAAGCTAAAAATAGTGTTGCCCGATGAGAAAAATCCAACTGACGGAGATCCCAAAGCTAACTGAAGCAACATTGATGGAACTGGAAGTTGTCACCAGTGACAAATTGTAGAATTGACCAACAGAATAGAGAGATCAGAAAATGACAAAATATCTAGATGGCAGAGCTAAAAGATAGACTTAACTGGTTGTTTTATTTGTTTTATTCTACCACAGTTAAGTAAGTGATTTGTACAGTTGGCAAGAAGATAACTACGAGATAAATCAAGAGTTAAAACCATAAATCAATTTGGCTAGATTTTTTTTCACGCCAAGAATCAAGAACCAAGAATTAAGGAATATCATGTCTATTTAAGAGACAAGCATTTTTCATTATTTGTGTTGTCAATAATCAATCAGATATATGGGGGAGTGAACTAATAGAATATTTTGAAGAGAAACTGATGAAGGATAAACTTCATGCAATCCTGATCATTGAAGCTGAGGGAGAGCTAAAGAATTTTACAGACACCGACATACAGAAAAGCACAGTATCACAATGCAGAAAGAGTTAAGTACAAAGGAATTTTATTGATACATTGATCAAAAAGATATTAACAGAGCAGGGCTTAACAATCTTTTGTAATTGAGGTATATCGTAATACATTACTAGAAGGTTGACTCATGATAGTAGCATCGATCTTACCTAAAGCCTATTGATAGTCTAAGAAGGACGCTGATTCAAGGATGGTAGTAAGATTTGCATAAAGCCTATTGATAGTCACGAGACTGATTCAAGGATGGTAGCGTAGATGCTAGATACTAAGTGACAACCTATGTATTGAAAATCCTCTAACAAGGTCACACTTAATAGTGTGTTTGTAACCTTTAATAGGGTTGGCTCCTAGGCTCACTTCAGAAGAGTGAAAATTTGGGGTACCAGTCCCAGTGGTTTTTCCCTTAACAAGGTTTCCACGTTAAAATCCTTGTGTATGGTTCATTACTTTATTCTTTTAAATTCTAAATATGCATTTATGGATTGAATGGTATACTCTGCATATTTACTGAGTATCAATAAATATAGTTTACTACTTATTAGTTATCAAAGAGAATAAAGACAGACAAGGTAAACCGACAGATAGTTATTTGTTTTAAGTATTTCAAAGGCATGCATC
Source organism: Thuja plicata (assembly GCA_018584345.1). NCBI lineage: Eukaryota > Viridiplantae > Streptophyta > Pinopsida > Cupressales > Cupressaceae > Thuja > Thuja plicata. The sequence continues at coordinate 103,059 of MU219803.1, read as the reverse complement.
TTGTTGGGACTTAATAATTTGAGAAGTACTGATTGGTGGATTAAAGTTTAAATTGGATAAATTTTTGAGGCCACTGATTCACCCCCCCCTCTTAGTTATTACTAACAGAGGCAGCCAGAAAATTAATTTTGAAAAGGATTCCACATGAAAACCCATACAAGGTCACATGGCTCAACAAAGGATAGCTCGTGTTTGTAGGAGAACAAGCATGGGTATATTTCACCATTGGAAAGTATAAGGATAGAGTTCTATGTCACATTCTTCCCATGGATGCATGCCGCCTTCTACTTGGAAGGCCATGGAAATTTGATAGGCAAGAAATGCATGATGGAACCAAGAATGCATACTCATTCAAGAAAGATGGAGTGATTTTCAAAATTGAGTCACTAATAGAAGAAGGAGAGATGAAAACATCAAGTTTGAGTTTACTCATGGTTGGTGAGAAGGAGAAGGAGTTGGATTTTCTTTAGTATTAAAGCCAAAAGATGAAGTTGTTGTTAAGAAATCGGAAATACCGAATGAGATAAAAGAAATAGTTGAAGAGTATAGAGATATTGTGAATGATGGCCAGCCCACTCCCCTACCACCTAAGAGAATTGTTAGTAACAATATTCACTTCATTCTAGGATCTACCTTACCCAAAAAATATTCCTATAAGATAACCCCTCAAAAAAATGAGGAGAAAGCCAAGCAAATCAGAGAGTTATTAGACCAAGGCCTGACTAGAAAAAGCATAAGCCCATGTGCAGTCCCTACTATTTTAGCACCTAAGAAAGGAGGATCTTGGATACTTTGTACTGATTCTAGAGCCATTAATATAATCACCATTAGGTATAGGTTTGCAATAACCAAAATTGAAGACCTGATGGATTGTTTAGGGGAGGCAAAGTACTTCAGTAAGATTGATCTTAAGAGCGGCTACCACCAAATTAGAATTAATGAAGGAGATGAATGGAAGACATTTTTCAAAACTATAGAAGGCTTATATGAATCACTTGTAATGCTATTTGGTTTTTCTAATGCTCCCTCAACTTTAATGAGAATTATGAATGAGGTATTGGTAGAATGCATTAGTAAGTTTGTTGTTGTCTACCTAGATGACATTTTAGCTTTCAGTAGAATTAAGGAGGAGCATATTACGCATTTGAATTTTTTTTCAAGAAATTGCATGATGAAAAGATAATGATCAATTTGGAGAAGTGAGACTTCATGAAGCAGGAGCTTGTATATCTCGGTTTTGTTTTGTCACAGGGTAACTTCAAAATGGACCAAGAAAAGGTGGATGCCATTCTAAGTTGGCCTACTCCCAAGGCTGCAACTAAGGTGAGAAGTTTTCATAGTTTAGCTTAGTATTATAGAAAGTTCATTAGACATTTTAGTGGGATTTGTGCATGTATGCTAGACACCATTAGAGGTGGGATGAAAACAAAGTTTCAATGGACACCTCAAGTAGACAAAGGGTTTGAAACACTCAAGGAGAAGATAGCAGAGTTGCCTACTCTAGTTCTTCCAAGCTTTGATAATAATTTTACAATAGAATGTGATGCAAGTAATGTGGCCATTAGGGATGTCATAAGCTAAGAAGGAAGACTAGTAGCTTTCCATAATGAGAAGCTAAATGATGCAAAGAAGAAGTACTCTTCTTATGACTTAGAGTAGTATGCTCGATTCCAAGCACTCAAGAAGTGGAGGCACTACTTGTTGCCAAAGGAGTTCATAGTATATACTGATAACCAAGATTTCATCTTCCTTAACTCTCAAGACAAGCTCAACAGCAAACACATGAAGTGGGTGGAGTATCTACAAGCCTACACTTTCAATATCAAGCATAAAAAGGGAGTGCAGAATAAGGTTGCTGATGAATTGAGAAGAAGGATTCTCACAGTCCAAGAAGTTCAGCTACAAAGAATAGGTATTGATAGCTTCAAAGACCTATATGCTAAAGATGAATATTTTGCCCAAATCTACAAGGTATGCAAAGAGTTTAAAAACAACTTTCATGGTGATTTTTCTAAATATACTTTGCAGAATGATTTATTGTTTAAAGGAGGTCATATTTGTGTTCCTAAAGGGTCTATGAGAGAGAATTTGATTTAGGAAAAACATAATGGAGCACTTAGTGGTCATTTTGGAGTCATTAAGACTCAAGAGCTAGTCACTAGGTTCTATTTTTGGCCTAGAATTAATAGAGATGTTAGACAGTATGTTGAGAGTTGTGTAGTGTGTCAAAAAGAAAAGGTAACATCTTCTAATGTAGGTCTTTATCAGCCACTTCCAATCCCAAATAGACCATGGGAATGCATAAGCATGGATTTTGTAGTTGGTTTTCCAAGAACAAGGTAGGGATATGATAGTATTTTTGTTGTAGTGGACAGATTTATTAAGATGGCACATTTTATACCTTGTAATACCATTCATGATGATTGTAACATTGATCAATTGTTTTTAATTGGAGTGGTGAGGATACCTGAAATCCCACTTAGTATTGTTTTAGATAGGGAGAACAAATTTATGAGCCATTTTAGGAAGACCTTATGGCAAAAGCTGGGCACTAACTTATCTTTTGGATATGCCTATCATCCATAGACAGATGACCAAACAGAGGTGGTTAATAGAAGTCTTGGTAATTTTTTGAGATGCCTCACAAAGGAGTATGGTCAAGCATGGGACCAACTCATTGGACATGTTGACTATGCATACAATGATACAGTGAACAGATCAGTTGGTAAGAGTCCTTTTGAAATTGTTTATGGGTTTCACCCAAGAGGGATTTTTGAGCTTAGAGAAATGAAGGAAGGATTGCATGGTAGTGGATATGCTAAGGAATTTTCTCATTCAATGAGGGAAGTACATGAAAGTGTGAGAAAGAACTTGATTTAGAATGCTAAAAAGGTAAAGCAAAAGGTGGATGCAACAAAGAGGGATGTTTAGTTTCAGATTGGAGACTTTGTGATGGTACACTTGAACAAACATAGTCTGCAAAAAGGTGTTCCTCACAAGCTATAGATGAAGAGGCTAGGTCCATGTAAGATACTTGCAAAGTATGGAAACAATGCATACAAGGTGGACCTTCCTGAAGACATTGAGTTGTCACCGATTTTCAACATTGCAGATTTGATAACATACAAAGGACCAATTCAAGACACTGATCAGAACCTTCAAGAGGTAATACAAGAGGTAAAAGGTCTAAATTTAACCCATACTCCATCTATGATAGCTGAAAAGAAACTAGACTCAAGGGTCTACAAGAATACTAGGAGCAGAGACTATATGGAGCACCTTGTCAAATGGCATGGAAAAGAAGATGTTGATGCTATTTGGATTAGAGAAACAGACTTCAAGAGGTTGGGCATTGATCCAAACATGCTCAATCCAAGGACGGATTAACCTTTCTATCGTCTGGGGGAGTATGGTGCAAGAGCACACCTAAATCAAACCCCTAGCTCCTTATTTCTGGCATGTACTGACTCTAGCCAAGTCAAGAGAGTGTATTTAGACCTTAGAAGGTCATTTTTTTTATTTCCCTAAGATAGATATGACTAGGTCAATCCATGTCTAGATAGGTTGCTTAGTTGGTTTCCTTTAGTTGTGTGTGTGTGAGGTAGTTAGTAAGCCTCTGGAAATCTAACCAAGGCATCGGGAACCTTGGATAAGCTTCTTGGTATCACTGGCACTTGGCCTACACTGGTTCCTAGTAGCTCGACCTACTTTTCCTAGTAGCTCTACCTACATTGCCTAGTAGCTTGGCCTACATTGCCTAGTAGCTCAGCCTACATTGCCTAGTAGCTCAGCCTACATTGCCTAGTAGCTCAGCCTTTCTTTTTCAAGTGAGGGTAGACCCTCTTAGTCTTTCTTTTTCAACCTTCACCTTTTGAGCCTTCATGATTCCATCACACTCAAAATGGTTTTCTAGTCCCTCTATCCAATCAAGGACTATCTTTGGCTCCATTTTCCACTGAAAATAGGAACTCCTTCCAATTCTTTGACACTCATAGACTTTAGAGATTTTAGCAATGGCTCCTCATTATGGACAGGGTCATCTTTAGGTACTTCATCCTCAATGTCAACCTCCTCTCCTTTCCCTTCAATTTTGTCCTTCACTTCATCTGTTTTCACATCAACTTCATCTATTTTTTACTTCAATTGATCCAACTAACCTCGGTGTAGTCTATTCTCCTCTTCTTCTTCATCTACCTTCTTAGCCAACTTAGCATTAGTCACCATTGTTGACTCTCAAACTGATTCTTCAGGTTGTAAAATTAACCACCAGCCTAATCAAAAGAGGCTTTGATACCAATCTAATAGAAGAGACCCCAAGGTGTGCTCACACAATACTCTAGACAAGACCTAGATTTATTTAGTCCACTTAGGATCCCAATTTCCCTTTAGGACCACACTAGCCTCAAGAAACTGAGCCTAAGACTACTCCCAACTCTTCTCTAAGAGATACAACTATTGTGTTTGACCTTGAAGGACATCCACCATTAGTTTTATCTTAATGCTTCTTATTGGCTTTGAAGAATTACAATCCAAAATCCTTCATACCAACTCCACATATGCTAAAAGGGCCTTTTACACTCTTTTAATGTTCATTCTACTTCCATACATTCCAAATTCCATAGGTCTTCACTCCCAATTTATTCAAGTTCCAAAATTGCACCCAAAATTACCCTAATAGGCCTAAAGGACCAATTAGCCATATCCAAAGGGTTTTTCAAGATTTACTCTTAAAACTTCCACATAACCACTAAAACAAATCAAGGATCCAAATACCCTTTTGGGAAACCTAAAATATTTTTAAGGTCTAGGGTCCTCAAGTCTTTCGTACACCTTTGTCCTAAAATGGAGGGCTATTAGGCCTATTTTGGCTCTTCACAAGCACTTCTTTTATTTTTATGGAAAAATCAATCCAAATGGATTAGGTGGGTTATGAAATAATTACTAGGAATCTATGAGACCTTAAAGATATTGAGAAAAAACTTTTTTGAGGAGTCCCATACACACCCTTGTCTCTGCATTCTTGTTTTCACCCGTCATACACCTAACCGGACTGTCCTAGCTCGCCTATGGCATGGCTTCAAAATTAGAAAATTGACTCCTTTGACCTCCTACCTTAATATGTAACCTATACAAAGGCTCCCCTAAATAATTCTTTCAACATTTTTAATTTCCTACTGTTGACTTTCATGGGGAAGCCATAAAACCAAAATATCCCTAAACTGGACCAGTAGACAACCTAGTTCTTAAACAATTTCCTACACCTATCAAATTAACTCTACACTACTTGCACTCTGAATGAAAAAGTCTTAAATGATTCTCTAATACATGAACCCACACTTATATCAGATATTTCAATCCATTAAAACACAAATAACTCTCAAAGAAGTTGACTGTACTCTATTTTCACAAAAAACTCTCTATTTCTCTCAAAAACTTGCATACATGAACTCCACCTCAGGAAATGAGACATAGAGTGTCTAAAGATAATTCCTCCACCATTTTAGGCTACTACCATTCATTTCCACTCCTATAATGGAGGGAATCCAATGTTGTTGAGTTGCATGCAACATTTGCAAAAAGTTGCAAATGTTGTCATGACAACTTTTATCATCTTTTGCATTTATGATTCAAACCACATTTTAGGGCCTCTAACCCATTTAGTTCAATGAAATAACATCATTTATGCCTCCTTAAGCATCTTTCTTCCCATACATAGTTCTTGGACACATTTAGACCTCATTTCCCAACATTAGACCAAACTAAGGACTAAACAACTAAAAGCAAAAAACAAAGACTAAGATGAAATTAGCACTAACCACTAATCGATCTAGTCACACACAACAAAAAGACCTTCTATGGTCTTAAGAAAACACATACTAACTTGGCTAGGGTTAGTTACAAGAAAAAAATTACTAGGGCCTTGAGGATAGCCTAGGTGCTCCTACACCAAATATGACTTTGGAAAAACTAATCACAACATAATAACTTGTGTAGGAGTAAAAATCCCCACCTTTGACATTAGTTTGGCATTTTGACAAAAACTTCAATGTCACCAAAATTGTAACACATAGTTATTATAAATGCCTATATGATAACACTTCCTATATACTATGTACACACATACATATATATCTCCCTGTCTATTTATACAATATATATTCCCCTTTTTGACAAATATACATAAAAAAAATACTTAGTGGGCTTAGTAGGATATATGTATACCTTAGAAACAATATGTTTGTACTTCTTCTATAGATCAGCTAGGGATTTGTTTTCTACGAATATGAATTTACTTAAACCTTCTAAATCAGTCTCACGGTCTGGTGTTAGCTTAAACTTGCTCCTTGGTTTATTTGTTGTCTTCTTCCCTCTAACATAAGTTTGGATTTTCAGTAGTTGAGCCCCAGGTTTCTTCTATTATCTCGATATAACAGAAGATATTGTAGTTCTCCTTGTGCCTTTGATTATTGATGATGCTATCATCACTTATGGTTTCTCCTCTTTCTCACCAAATTACTCTTTAGTATATTCCTCAGGATTACCTCTAAGATTCTTAATCAAATCAACAATCATTTTACTTGAATTTTTATGTGCTTTGGGCATTAAGATTTCTTTCCCAGTTGTCTCTTTCACTTCCAGATAGGTTCCAAAACATTTTTCTCTTTCGTTAGTAGGCTTAGCTAGTAAATGTTCTATTTGTTATGAAACAATATCAATATCTATTTTATATCCCATTGGTTGTATCTAAGAAGTTCTATGATCAACAACCTTAATAATGCATGTATCATTATCAACCTCAAAACATATAGTGTCTTCATACTTCTCGACTAGTTGAGGTGGAATTCTATACCTTTTATTCAGTTTGGTTTGAAAATTTGAGAAATAATCATACATTAGTATATCAAAATTATCTCCTAAGCTCAAAATGCATTCATTTATCTAATATATAACCAGTTTATTTGGAAAGAAGTTTTGAAAATAGAAAAATATGCTTAGGTAAGAAATGATCCAAAATTCAGTGTGTTGGTCTTGGCTTTCTGTATGGTATTCATGTTATCATCAAGATTCTTCAACAAAACCTCAAATTTGTTAATCTACATTCCTTTCTTAACAATCTTATATGCTAGATATATTGCTCCACGTGATACACTATCAACTCAGGAAGACTAGAAGACTTGATATAATATAATATTACATATAAATCTTAATTTAGGATCATCCACTATTGATTTCCTAAAAAAGCTTCAATCACATTGTGCTTTAGTCATCCCACTCACCTTGTTCTTGTTAATATACCTAATGACCTTTGGTCTATCACTGATTGGGTAACCAGTCACAATGTATAGAACATCCTTAGTGATTTTAACTTGTTGATCAAGCCACATAAATTGATTGTGAACTCGGCTAAGCACCATGTACTGATCTACTCAGTCTTAAAGACCATTGATAGATGCAGGCATGAGTCAAACCATTTTTTTCTAGATGAATACAAGGTCATCCTTCAACTTTTCATTTGCACACAACTTATGAAATGAAGTATTAATCTCTTCTTCACAAATTTTCTCAATCTAACAGTGAATAGAGGCTCAAATATATTAAATCAAGATAACCCTTACCAGTATGGATGAGAGAGCTCCCATCATATCAAATTTTGCAGCCTTAGTGGGGTGAAGCTTATACCTTGGGTTGATAGGATCAACTATCTCCATAACAACTGGGTTTCTAGCCTTAGGTGCCATTACTTCCAGATTCAATAGTGCTTGAAATAAATAGGGTTTGTGATTACTATGACTTGGATTATCTTTACACAACTAGGTCAATAGTATAAATAGATTCACATATGCTCAGAATATCTTAAAATGAATTATAAATACCCTAGTACTCACTCAAATTTTCTAGAAGGCTCAATTCTCCAACTTGTTGAATGTTCTCTTTGGAAACGGTAAGTAAAAATTATATGCAATGTGGTCTATTCATACCTTTTTGTCAATTAGGGTTTCCAATGGTTATAAATATAGCAATTAATTCTCTTACTGACTTACTTTTACCGATTACCATTTCTAATTTTATTTCACCGAATGATATAATATTACAATTCCTTTATCGATAAAACATGAAACATAAAGTTCACAAAATATATCCAAATGCACCTAAATATGCTCATATGGATATTTTCTCATGTATTAGGAACTGATTTGAGATTTTTAATTTTACTTTACAATTCCTATACATGCCTCTCACCGATTAGGTGTAGTTGGGTGTACCTAACCTAGAAGTCGCGGTGCAATAAATTATTCTTGTATAGTTAGAAAATGGAAGCGCTTCCACTTTGGACTGGTTTAGCCCTATGAGTAAGTGGTTTGGGGTCATTTCAAGTGCCTTGAATGGACCTCTAACTTGGAATTGTCTTTTACCCCAATTCTTCCCCATTTTCCACTTCTCTCTAGCCTATTTTTGGCATCCTGAACTGTAGACTAGATATTCTTGACCTCAGGGTCAAAATCAACTTTTTGGGCCAAGGTTGACCTCGACCCTGACCTACATCAAGGTTGACCCCGACCTTGAACTATGCCAAGGTCAAGCTCAACCCTAACCTAGGTTAGAATTGACCTTGACCCTGACCTAGGGTCCAGATTTCATGTTTCTGAATGTCAAGCTTCAAAAATATTTAATTCTCTCTTCTTGGTCAGCTAATTTGGGTTCTAAAGAGATGAATCTTAAGGGTGCCAGCAAGAAGTTGAGTCCACTTTTTGGGCAAAAAGTGGAAGTGTTTTCCCTGATTTTCAAATTTTCTGTCAATTGATGTCAAAATTTGAGGCACTTAGAGATTGAATATTAAAAAAATCCACAAATAGAAAATGTAGTGCTCAGAGTCTATTTTTCAAATATGTAATTTATTTAAATACCCACATAGTAGAAAATATATTTAGTAGGCATGTTTAAAAACCTCTTTTTAAAAATGTTTGTTTCAGGATCATACCTCGCATGTGTACGACCACCCTATTTTGAAGTAAATAAATGAATTTTTCTAAATCCTTTTGGGGGAAGGTACCTAACACATCAAAGATTGGTCAGAATATTTTTTCTTTTTTTTTAATTGAATATTTTTTTTTTTATTAATTTTTAATTGACTATAAAGTAAATTTTCATAACCTCTCATGTACGACCACCATAATTTGATGAAAATCTCACTTTTTTGAGAATTTTTTTTTTATATTTTGAATAGAATTATATGTAGATTGGTCACATATAATTCATTTTTTCAAAAACTTAAAATCAAAAAAGTTATTAAAGTTTTAGTGAACCTTACTATTTTAACTATAGGTACCACTTTTGATTAATAAATATTGTAAAAATAGTAAAATTTATCATATCACTATAAAATTTATATTTTTAAAATCTAGACAGTAAGATCTCTAATGGGTTTTAATTTCATCAAAAAATTCGA
>MU219803.1:72847-84908 GCA_018584345.1 Thuja plicata | reverse complement strand
TGAGAAGGGTTAGAACCCAGGGTAGAAGTGGTTGAGATAGGTTAGGTTGGGGTTTAGGGGAATATTAATAAATGAAATAAACTTATTTAATTCATTTAGAAATATAGGAATTAATTATTTAAACAGTGAAATTTCTTTTTAATAATTAGGGGACTAAAGCCATTTTAATTAAATTAAATAGGCTAGAGGAATGGGTTAATTGCAAGCGGGTAATTGATTTAGGGATTTATTTAATTCCTTTATAATTAAATACTATAGCCATGTTTGATTTTGGTTTGATTTAATTGGTTTGAATTTATTTAAATTATATGGCTATAATACTTAATATAAATCAATGATAAAAATCACCTAGGATATTAAATAGATTTGAATAATTATGCCAAGTAGTAATAGGGTCATTTGGACATAATCGAGGGTATGAGCACACTTAGGGAAAATAGGGTCCATAGTTGCTATAGACCAAATTCAGGTGGTTATATATGCCCCTCTTTGAATTGATGTGCGAGTAGTGCATTGATTCAAAGAAAGTTTTTGATTTTGACTTTAGAAAGATTGAGAATCCCATTCTTGGTTGTCGAACGAAATGTTGATGAGATCAGTCTTGCACTTGATTGAACAAAACTGATAGAATTGATCTTGAACTTGGTTGTCATCCAAAGACCAATAAAAGATTTTAAAAATACCAATTATGAACTTGGTTGTCGTCCAAAGATTGATAATACTGATTCTGAACTTGGTTGTCATCCAAAAGCCCATATGAAGCTGCTAGGAGCTTTAAAAATTGTTTTTAAATGAGGAAACATAAGATATCCAGCTCATGAGAACCAAAGCTTTCTATCTAACAGATCTGACTTAGTCAAGGAAATTGTTATGCCCCTAGTTTATTTGATAACAAAGTCATTTTGATGTTGTTTCAAGCAAAAATTTAATTGATGATATAGTGTGATCATGCCCCCTCATGAACGAAATCGAAGGAAAAGAAATAAAATCCCTTAGTTGAATAGATTATAACACTTGCAGGAAGTGATAAGGCTAGAAAGAGTAGAGTAGAAGACGGTGTGTTTAAAAATAAGCACATGATTATCAAGTTAATTATGTGAAAATATGAGTGATAAGGTTGATAAAATGATGTTTAGATCAAGATGTATGATGAAATGTGCAGTATTTACCAATGTTGTGAACAAATGAAGCAAATTCACAATTTGTGAAACTGTCACAAAAATGACACTGTGCTGCTGAAAATGTCGTAGGCACCTTTGATTTGGTTCCCGATTGAAGAAAAAGAGAACACAAATGATTTTGTAGTTATTTGGGAGGAGTTTTGGAAACCCTAAATGTCCCAAAAGACCCATATAAGCCTCCAAATTAACCATTTCACTATTCATTTTATCATTTAGCTATAGCAAATCAGAGAGCTCTACAGAGAAAATGGTGGTCCCCATGAGGAAACATCGATTCGAGCTTAGCCGATGACACAAACGACCAGCCGACTACCCACCACCAGTAAGTACCTGATAAACTACCTTGTGAAATTTGAAATTTTGAATTTCATGTATTTTTGTACATTTTATAGCCCGTAGAAGGTAAGATCGCATCTGGGATTCTGGATCATATCCTGCAAAACGTGCATCGCATCTAGTTTTTTCCAAATCGTATCCAATTTTTCCCAAATTCTGTGTCACATCCGAGTTTCCCAGATGGCATCTAGTTCTTTAGATTTAGTTATGTTTTTAGCTAGATTCCATCAGTGAATCACATCCTGTATTTTGGGGATCATACCCCACATTTAGGATCGCATCTTATTTTTCCAGGATCGCATCCCGTATGCACAATCGCATCTAGTAGAATACTTAGGTTTGTAAATTGCTTTGATCTATTTACATCTTGTAAACTTGAAATGAATAAGTAGAGTAGGAATTTGCCGCTTGTTGTAGATAGAATGTTGATGCTTTACTGTTTTGTCAAAAATCAGGCCCAGTTTGAGGTAGACGCCTTTTGAGGCCCTTATCCTGTATGAGTTCTAGCATTGTTTGGCCAATTGTCAAATGATGAGAAAACTACCATGATCTAGTGTGGATTGCGGGCACTGATTGGTTTACCTGAGATCGGGGTAAACTGAGGGTTGTTGACTGCTCTAGCCGAGAGATGGCATTCAGAGCACAACACTTTCCACCTACCTACTGGTGAGATCACCGTGACACCCGAGGATGTTTGGAGGATTTCGCATGTGCCCATGGTTGGACATGAGGTTTTTTTCAAGTCAAGAGATGGCGTGGCAATCGGGACTGCTCAGAGATTCTTCCATGATGACAGTATAGATCGTAGATACCTGTCCTGGGACTACATGGTTAATCACTATGACCGATTAGTTGTATACTTAGCTGGATTTGTAGGCAGCATCCTTATGCTAGACAGAGGGAAGCAGGGTTTCTTGGTGGGCTGGCTCAGCATGGCAAAGTAGATGATCATCCATCGCTGATGATTTGCTTGGGGGAGCTACATATTAGCTCACATGTACCATGAGCTTCACCAGATTGTATACCACCATACTCGCAGCATGAATATGGGTATACTGATTCTTCTGATATGGGCCTGTGAGCACATCCCTGTGACACGGCTGATTGTTGACAGGCAGAGGGCACCTGAGCAGCCCTATGTGTATATGTACATAGGTCTTTTACAGCAGCCCCACCTGGGAAAGGTTGAGTATTGGTGTCGATTATTTGATGATATGACAAAGTTCATATGGTGACCATACCTAGATTGTGAGGTATGGACTTTTGATGCACGACAGGTTCCCATTTTGTGCCAGAGTAGATATTTGATTGGGTACACGAGATATATTATTGAGCACTTTTTGATTACCAGAGTTCTGAGGTAGTATGACCGATGATAGGGCCACACAGAGGATGTGGCAGTATATGCATGTATCAGAGATGAGGTAGCTGAGTGGGGGGCACACCTTACTTATGATACTACCTCATAGGACATTCGTGATATGGTAGTGATAGACTGGGACCCTCGCCTAGATATTGAGGATGCAGGAGTATTAGATGGGTACACGGTAGAGATTCTTTAGCATCCATTTCCATGATTCATAGTGCCTGAGGAGATGATTCCTTGTATAGAGGAGCCGTTGGATTATGATCCTGAGGATCGACCTATCAGGGGGAGAGGCAACAGAGATAGAGCACCAGGTAGACATGGGGGCCGTGATGGCGGTAGAGGTGGCAGGCATCCTCCCCCAGATGATAGGCATGATGATGATGATAGGGGGGGATCTGGAGAGGTAGTGGATATCGGCGGTCTGAGTGGCAGTGGGTAGAGATGGCCGAGATACAGATTTGTGGCCCCACAAAGAGATTTGGACCCCTTACTTACTCTTGAGCAGCAGAGATAGGGGAGACAGAGAGTGTAGGAGTAGGATCCTGGCAGAGATGAGGACCCTCTATCGAGGTGTGCGCAAGAGAGAGAGAAGATCAGAGCTCAGTTCACAGCCTTGGAGGCTAGAGTTACTACTGCAGAGGCACTTTTAGCAGATAGGGATAGACAGCTTGAGCGGCTGAGAGCTGAGATGGATACACAGGGGGAGATGCTCAAAGCTGAGAGAGATGCCCATGCCCAAACTGTAGTCCACCAAGGATAGAGGGTGACTTATTATTATGCCTTGTATCACATAGCAGTTCCTAAGGGCCAGAGAGCACCCACTTTTTCTCATATAGCTCAGCAATAAGAGGGGGCCATGCCACCTCCAGCAGCTCCATTCATGCCACCTCCTCCTCCTCCTCCTGACCAAGGAGAGGGGGCGGGCCAGAGTTGATACCTTGCACCATTTTATTTTTTTTTGATATTATACATGTATATCTGGATCTTGCTGAGATTCCCCCTTTTGTACATTACATTGATTTGTATATATATCTGATTCATGCTTTTTGACATAGTGATTCACTTTATGTGCATTGATACACTATATACTATCTGATACACTTTATGCTATGATACTCTTTATGTTCACTGATACTCTTTATTCTTACCGATACTCTTTATGCTTACTGATACTCTTTATGCTTTTTTCTAGATTATGGCATGTTTCATGTGGTAAATGTATCCATTTTTCTTTCCATAGATGTGGTAAATGTATCTATTTGCACATGTGATGATATCTTGATCTCGTGATGAGTTAGTTTATAGTTGATAACATCATTTCATAATGTGGATGTGATGAGTATATTACTGATATGAACAAATGATATCTATGTTGAAATGCAAATGTATGTTTCTTTGGTTTTCCAGTTTTATGCAGAAATATATGTATGGATGCACTTTAGGATGTAGAAGTAAAAATGCAATACATGGATGTTTTATTTTTGTATTTTTCAGTTTCATGTTTCCAAATGAGTACAAAATGTATGCTATGGATGATATCAATAATATAAATGATGTAATTAACTTGATATTTGTAGAAGAAGATAAAAACCATGTTTTGAGCTTAAATTTCCTTATGCTATTAATACTGTTGAAAAATGCATCAGGCAATCTTGAAAAATGCATCAGGCAATCACTGATTTAGAAAATTTTGCAACATTTTTATCATCATTGGGTGCTTTTGAAATGGACACCACCTAATAGTACAACCATCACTAATACCCACTGATATTATGAAAGTATGAATACTATATTTTTTTTTGAAATGTTAGAAATAGACTTAGGCATCAAGGCGTAGAAGCCAGGATAACAAAATAGTCACCTTCCTTTTAATATACCAGTTTCTGAGTAAGGAAAGATATTGAACCTGCAATGACCTTGAAAATTCATATCCTTTGGTACATCTTGATTTGTATACCTTAGTGAGAATCTAGATCAGAAAATAGACAAGGAAATTGTTTCAAACTCACCGTAGTTTACACATAACAAAGATTGAGATATATGCGGCTATCCACCCATAGTGGTAGCTCTTACCATAAACATCCAAGCCAAGTGAAATTTAGAGGTTATTTGAAACAATCACTAGACACAGAAAATCAAGAAAACATTATGCCCCCTATCCTTGCGACTCTTTGTCTTTGCACAGACGGCATTGAGTAACTAAGAAGACATAACAAATCATTAATTGAGAATCAATCAGATAAAATTCATAATTACTTAGATGCCCCTAGTTGAAAACATCATCAGGACATAAAAGAATCATAATCAAACCATTTATCAAACTGTGTGTTTAAGTAGTACTTGTTCATTCATTTGTCAAACACAGTAAAGATTCATCAATCAAAAAATTAGAATATAAGAAATATGGTGTTCCATGTCTATGTATTGATAGGATAATCCATTCATGTTTGTGATCCAATACGGCTTTGTAGTAATGTTGTGAATGGCATATCATGTCCCATGTCATCAAAAGACACCTTTGTTTTGAAAAGTGACATTGTTTTGTATGTATTGAGAAACATCGCATTCGTGAGGCAAACCATCCTAGAGAAACCTAGAAACCGCAACTGACTATGCCAAAAAAGATGCCCCCAATGCAGAATGACCTATTCCTAAGATGTAAAGATAGAAAAATCCCAAGCGAGGATAAGACAGTCATGTAGGAAAATGAAGTCAGCATACAAGCACAGGAAAAGTTATGAAGGCCTAGTATCAGTAGTGCATTGAGAGATGGAGTGCAGAACACAAGTGATGCCTGATTGCCAGGTTTTCACCACTTGGCAAGATCTTTTTCTTTCTTTTTGCTACCAAGATGCCTGTTTTACCAGGTGCTCATCAAGGCACTTTTTCCCTTTTTCAATTTTTTTGTTATTTTTTCTTTTTTGAATGATTTTGTAGTATCAAGGTGCCTATTTACCAGGTTTTCACCAAGGATACCCATTTTGAAGGACCTTTTCCACTATTTTTGGATTTCTTCAGGATCAATTTTTTGAATGTTTTTGGTGTTTTGTAAGAACTTTTTGCTGTACAGGCTCTACTAGCCAAACATTAAGCGTAGAATCACTTCAAATGTAGAGTTTTGATAGGATCTAGAAGAACATCTCACTCAGGTGTAGCTAATTGATAAGATCCAGTCCCAAAAGTAGCAGTGATAACATAAGGTCCCAGCCAGTTAGGTTCAAACTTTTCTTTCTTCTCTCTGTTAGGCTGGTTCTTAGGATTCTCTTTCAGGACAAGGTCCCCCACTTCAAACTTGTGTAGTTTAACCTTCTTATTGTAACCTTTGGACATTCTCGCTTGGTACACTTTGAGGTGATCGAACACTTGTTGTCTACACTCATCTAGTAGGTCCAGAGAATTTATCTGATTAATGCAGTACTATTCATCAATAACCAATCCTTGTAAAGATATCCGCAAAGATGGGATTTCAACCTCAATAGGTAGTACTACCTCAGTGCCATAGACTAGAGAAAATGGCGTGGCTCCAGTTGGTGTTTGGATGCTTGTCCTTTAGGCCCATAGTGTCAGATTTAGTTGTAAATCCCAGTCTTTGCTAGACTTGCTCACAGTTCTGTGAAGGATTTTGAGAATGTTTTTGTTCGATGCCTCAGCCTATCCATTACCTTGAGGATAATAGACCGAAGAACAATGTTGAGTAATGTGAAACTATTCACAGAGGTCATCTATGTCTTGGTTTTTAAATTGGCCCCCATTTTTCGTCACAATTGAAGAGGGTATCCCATATCTACAAATAATGTAGTTCAAAATGAACATAGCCACCTGTTTGCTAGTGGCTTTGATTAGCAGTACAGCTTTGACCCACTTTGTGAAGTACTCAGTGGCTGTAATGATGAAATTGTGTCCATTTGAAGAGTTGGGATATATCTATCCAACCAAGTCAAAGGCCCATTACTAGAATGGCCAATGTGTTATGAAAGGTATCAATTCTCTGGTAGGAGCATGGATGAGATTTTCATGTCTCTGGCATTTAAGACATGCTTTTGAAAATTGAATAGAATCTTTCTCCATGGTAGGCCAATAATAGCCTACTCTAAGAAACTTTTAAGCTAATGAAAAGTTATTCGAGTGTGATCCACATATACCTTCATGGATATATTTTAAAGCTAGATCGGACTATTCTAGTTCTGAAAACCAAAGAAGTGTACCATCAAGACTACGTTGATATAGGTTGTTAGTTATGAGGACGTAACATGATGATGTCCTAATCAAGGATCTTTTCTCATTTCTAGATAGATTGGCAGGAAGGGTTTGGTCCGAAAGATAGGCAATGATACTGGCATATCGGGATTGATCTGGAGTATTTAAGGCACATATTACCTGGTATTTTGGATTGGAAAAAGTGGGATAAGATATTTCTTCCACCAAGAAGTCATAGCAAAATTGATCTTCCTCTAGTTGCAACATGGATGCCAAGGTAGCCATAGCATCTGTAGCTTTATTCTCTGATCTGGGTATCTGTTGGAAGGTGACGAAGACAAAGTATTTCTTCAAATCATCAACTAGTTTCTTGTAGGGCACTAGTTTTTCATCTTTTGTTTGATATTCCCCACCGATTTGATTCATAACTAATTGAGAGTCACCATATATGTGTAACTCAATGATCTTCCATTCTATAACGAGTTTGAGGCCATTGACCAATGCTTCATATTCTGAGATGTTGTTGGTGCATGGAAACATTATTTTATAAGATTTGGGAATCTTATATCCTTGTGGGGTAATGAAGAGAACCCCTACTCTAGATCCTTGTTGAGTAAATGACCCATCAAAGTACATATTCCATGAATGTTCGGTGAGATGCATGATTTTTTCATCAGGAAATTCAATTAGCAATGGTGTATCATCCTGGAGTGGTGAATCAGCCAATTGATCCACCAGTACTTGTCCTTTGAGAGCCCTCCGTTCAACATACTCAATGTCAAACTCACTTAGAATGAGGACCCATTTTGCAAAGTGGCATGTTAATGTTGTTCTTCTTAAAAGATACTTTAGAGGATAAATCTTAGCTATGAGATTGACTATGTGAGAAAGCATGTAGTGTCTTAATTTTTGTGATATGAAGACAACTGATAAGCATGCTTTCTCAATAATTCTATAATTGAGCTCATAAGCGACTAAAGTTCTACTAATGTAGTAGATAGCTCACTCTTTCTTTGTTTCATCTTCTTGCGCTAGGAATACTCCTAGTGATGTAGTTGTAGATGAAATATATAGGAGAAAAGGTTTTCCATGAATAGGTGCCATAAGAATAGGTGGTGAAGCTAGGTATGCCTTTAATTCTTTGAAGTTGGCTTCATAGTGTTCATCCCAATTGAATGTAACCCCTTTATGTAGGAGCTTAGTAAAGGGTTGTGCCTTATCTGCAAGTTGGGACATAAACCTCCTAATAGACTGGAGTCTCCCTTGTAGTGTCCTCATTTGACTTATATTATGGGGAGGAGTCATCTCTAGAATAGCTTTTACCTTTGCCGGATCTACCTCGATTCCCTTTGCTGATACTATGAATCCTAGGAGTTTTCCTGATTGAACCCCAAAGGCGCATTTCTTGGGATTGAGCCTGAGTTGGAACTGTTCTATGCGTTCCAATATCTTTCCTAAATCAGCAATATGCGTACCCCTTTCTTTGGATTTAGCCAGTGTGTCATCGACATAGTCTGCCATGTTTTTGTGCATCATGTCATGGAATATGGTTGTCATAGCTCTTTGATATGTTGCTCCAGCATTCTTTAGCCCAAATGGAATGATGTTCTAGCAAAATGTGCCCCATGCACATGTGAATGCAGTTTTCTCTTGATCCTTAGGGGCAATCTTGATTTGATTATAACCCGAGAATCCATCCATTAAGGAATACATCTGGTAGCCAGCTATAAGGTCGATGATCATGTCAATATTTGGTAGAGGAAAGTCATCCTTCGGACATGCTTTGTTGATGTCCTTGAAGTCTATGTAGATCCTAATAGATTTATCAATTTTAGAAATAGGGACCACATTGGAGATCCAAGCTACATAGGCAATGACCCGAATGAATCCAGCTTTTAACAACTTTTCTAATTCTACTTTCACTAGTAATGCAACATGAGAATGCATTTTTTGAAGTTTTTGTTTCATGGGCTTGATCCCAGGAGCTATAGATAAGTGGTACATAATGAGATTGGGATCTAGCCCTGGCATATCAGTGTAGGACCAGGCAAAGTTGATATTTTTCTCCTTCAAGAACTCTGTGAATTGTACCTTTTCTTCTTTTGATAGGGATTGTGCTAGATGAACTATCTGAGGATCTTCAATAGTGCCCAAGTTCACTGGCTATGTTGGTTCAATTAATACCGAAGATCTTTCCTGAAAGTGTTCAGGGAGGATATCAAGAGTCTCATCCTTTGGCGTCTCTGAGAGGTTTTCACCATCGGATACATTTTTTTCTTTACTATTTTAGGGTCTGATACTGCCACAAAGTGTTTTTCACAATCAGTCTGCTTTTTCTTTTTTGTTTTCAATTTGTGACTAAGAAACTTGATATCCTCCTATGACATGTTCTCACTCCTTGCATTGGTGGAAGAAGGGTGAGTTTAACAAGCATTAAGATAACAAGCTAGGGAGTGGTCATTGGGAAAGTTGAGCATAGGTGTAGGATCTGTTTCAGTCCAATCAATTAGGTCTAGAAGTACCAATTTTAGGGAGTCAGATTCTAAGAAGGACAACATCATGTTAGCACAAAAAGTGTTAACTGACATGACATGGTCTGTTAAGTTAATATCTTTGATGTTTAAATCAATAAGAGTGAGATCATTGTTAAAAGGCTCATTGTCAATCGTATAGGGATCGAGCTCTAGTGACTCTTCAGTAGATAACTCATCATCATCTCTTTGTAAAAGGAGGCTTCTCGCTTGTAGTCTATGAAATTCTCATAGAGTTATGTATTCACTAGTGTCTCCATCAATGATCGGAGGAAGGAACTCTTCTTCTGCTTCAGGAGGATCAGTATCATTCAAAGGGATGTTAGGTCGTCTACTAGGAGTTGCGAAAGCTGCAAACATGTGAATTGTGTCGATCCCAACTTCTTTAGAAGAAATAGATAACCGATCATACTCATAGTCATGAGAGTCTGTGACATCATCATCAGATCTATTCAAATATGCAGCAATGTTTATTTGATGGACTCGGTTAGCTACTTGTAGATCAAAGTGAGGTAGATCTAGGACATGTGTAATAGTGACCAATTGCCCCCAGTTAGGATGTAAATTCTATGGCTGGGGTTCCTCTTGAGTGATTGTAGCTATGGTGTCTCTGACCTCTTGAATGGGTGGTTGTTCTAGCAAAGGAGTATGAAGATCTTGTGGTACCTCAAAACTAGGTATGTAGCATTCTCCTTGATATTTAAGATTCTCTATGCCAATATATAGCAATCTCTCATAAAGTCATGGGTCTGATACTATTTCATCTATTTTATCACTCTCAGCTTCAGAAGGTGGACTCTTCTTTGAAGTAGGTTTTTTGGATTGAGTATTAAATCCCAATCCTATTTTATCTCTATTGAGGCGGAACTCCATGGGTATGGGTTCAATGATCCCTCATCCTATGTCATTTAGGGGTCCTTTTCCTTTGTATCTCATTTGTTTGAGGAAATCATATCCCTTTTCATACTGTTCTGGGGATATCTTTACATTTTTGACCTCAGAGTCCACTGTTTGTTCTTTGTAAAGCCAGTTCAAGACTACCTGTTCTTGTTGTCCAAATTTCCACTCCCTAAGAAATTTGGCCCTTGTCTGTGTTTCCCACCCAAAATGGCTAAACCCCCTTTTCAAAAGTCTTACTCTTGTCTCATTGCGCAATCACGGTGAAATTTGATTCAAGTTATTAAGTTGCGCGAGTGCGCGACGAGTTGCCAATCGCAGTCATCGCGCAATCACAATCTATTCTTACAAAAGTCTAATCCATTCCCGAGTTAGCGAAAAGCTACAGAGAATGTGTCATCGCATGGTCCCCGAGCAAAAAGGTGAATAAAAAGAGAGCTCGCGACTGCGCGACCAATAAAAGATAGCTGCTCGTCGCTCAATCGCCGATGTTTCAAAGTGAATAGGGAATCGCTCACAACTGAGCGATTGATGAAAAAAGAGGGGTCGTCGCCTACTCGCACAAAAAGTAAAATAACGTGAAAGTTGCTCGCAAGCGCACGATCACAGAAAAGGTAATGAAAAAGTGCTTGTCGCTTAGTCGCTCAGAATCAAAAAAGGGAGAAAGAATAGCTCGCGACTATGTGACGATGATGTAGATGAGGTCGCCAGATCTATGTCATAATTCTTATGAAGATGGGGCCCACCCTCAGTCAGGATGTCGCTAGAAAGGTTAAGGGACACATGTAAACTGTTAAGATAAGTCAAAGGGCTCGGTGCTGGGTTCTCCCGAATTGGTGACTAAGTGTTGTTGCGTGGTCTTGAGACAAAGAGATAGCATCTGGCGATCAAGCGACAAGCCATGGCGGTCTGGGATGACAGTTAGGCGCTGGGTCGCTAGAAGAATGGTGAGTTAAGGAATTTACCTCGCGACTTTGATATTTCACAGTCAGGTTGTCGCTAGATCTGGACTCGGGTTAAATAGGAGTAAAATGATGCTTTGTCTCTAGGTCATGAGATTTAACCAGGGTCAATGTCTGATGCTAGCGACAAGGAGACTAATGGTTGGTCGCGAGGTCGCTGGACTTTGAATTTGAAATTTTGGCAGCAAATTTGGCACTGGAACGCTCGGCAGCCATGCTTTCTCTGTGCTCGTGTTCTAGAATTGATCAGAAGGGTCTAATTGCAGAGAGGCCATGCACAGAGAGTTTGTTGATCCCTAGATTAGGTTTTTTTCAATGTCGGTGAAGAAGGGGAGATTCAGAGGCGTGGAAAAAGATGCAGAGTCCATTCAGGAGTTATTGCTCCCAGTTGCAGTTGGCTAAAGGCATGGTCATGATCAGTTGATGAGAAATTGAGCGGCAGCCGTCAGGGGTCACTTCTTGTCCTGGGAGGTCATGATCAGTTGGTGAGCATTCATGACAGGGGACTAGTTGCAGAGTATAGCTCATGGACTCAGGTTGCGTGTCTACGGGCATGATCCAGTACAGGGATGGGCGAAAAAAGGAAAA